>CM041213.1:33424145-33624537 GCA_023065735.1 Coffea humblotiana | reverse complement strand
GAAATTTACGGGCTCTCACACTCTCTCCCCTTAAAGAATTTCGTCCTCGAAATTTCTCACTTGGATTACTAAACAGCTCAGGGTATTTCTTTTGCATCTCTTCCTCCACTTCCCAGGTTGCCTCTTCTATCCCGTGATTCCTCCATAAAACCTTCACCAATGGGATATTTTTATTTCTCAACTCCTTAACCTTTCGGTCGAGTAATTGCACAGGTTTCTCCTCATAGGTAAGGGCTTCATCTATTTCAATCTCCTCTGGTCGTATGATGTGGGTTGGATCAAGATAGTACTTCTTGAACATTGAAACATGGAAAAACGTCGTGGATCCTGGATAAACTTGGAGGTAGCTCGAGATGGTACGCCACTTTTCCAATTCTTTGGAGGACTTTAAAGGGTCCTACAAATCTAGGTTGAAGTTTCTTTCCTCTACCCGCCGTGACGCTTCGTAACGGAGTAACCTTAAGAAACACACGGTCTTCAACTTCGAACTCAAGTCTTTCCTTCGGTTGTCTGCGTAGCTCTTTTGTCGGGTTTGAGCTGTCTGGAGTCTTTGACGTATCAGTTTAACCTTTTCTTGGGCATCCTCCATCCATGGAATGATTGTTGGATCTAGAACCTTCTTTTCTCCCACTTCGTCCCAATAAACTGGTGAACGGCATTTCCGGCCATAGAGAGCTTCATACCGTGCCATTTGGATCGACGAGTGTAACTATTATTGTAGGCAAACTCCACTAAAGTCATGTGTTGGCTCCAACTACCCCCAAAATCCAAGATGCAGGTTCGTAACATGTTCTCAAGGGTTGATTGGTTCGCTCGGACTGTCCATTCCTTTTGGGGATGGTAAGTGGTACTAAGGTTGAGTTTGGTCCCCAAGATTTCCTGGAATTTTTGCCAAAATCTAGATACAAAACGTGGATCCCTATCTGAAACTATACTCACAGGAATCCCGTGCAGTCTCACAATCTCATTCATATACAGTTGAGCCACCTTCTCCAGAGGGTATTTCATGTTTATAGGTAAGAAATGGGCCGATTTAGTTTAGTCTATCGACGATCACCCATACGGCATCATGTCCTTTTTGGGTTCTTGGCAACCCAGAGACGAAGTCCATCGTGATGTTTTCCCACTTCCATTCAGGTATCTCCAGGGGTTGTAACAAACCAGAGGGTTTTTGATGCTCCGCCTTTACTTGCTGGCAGATGAGGCAGGTTGTACGTAATGGGCTATTTCTCTCTTCATTTTATTCCACCAATACAACTTCCGTAGCTCTTGATACATCTTATTACTACCCGGATGGATCGTATATTTCGATCGATGGGCTTCCTCCAAAATCTCCCTTTTCAAGGTTTCATCCTCCGGCACCACTATTCGGTTCCGATACTTCAATATCCCTTCAGAGCTCAAATTAAAATCAGGTAATTCTCCCTTCTCCACCTTGTCTCTCCATTTTTGGACCAGCGGATCCTCCTTCTGGGCCTCTTTGACTCGCTCCAGTATAGCAGAGGTTATCTGGATATTTCCTAAGATTACCTTTTGACACTCCAACCTAGGGTTCCATTCACTCACTGTTCCCAACATCTCCCACTCTCTGACCATCAACCCAGCTATTTGAGCCTTTCGACTTAAGGCATCAGCTACCACATTTGCCTTCCCCGGATGGTAATTAATCGTACAGTCGTAATCTTCTAAGAATTTCATCCACCGTCGCTGCCTCATGTTTAGCTCTTTTTGGGAAAATATGTACTTAAAGCTTTGTGGTCAGAATAAACCTCAAAGATTACCCCGTACAGGTAGTGTCTCCACTTTTTCAGGGCAAAACGACTGCGGCCAATTCTAGGTCATGGGTCGGGTAATTTTGCTCATGAGGTTTCAATTTTCTAGAGGCAAAGGAAATCACATTCTTATTCTGCATCAACACGCACCCTAATCCTTCCCTTGAAGCATCAGTATAGACAGAGAAACTATCCTTTCCGTTAGGTAGGACTAGAATAGGGGCCATGGTTAACTTTCGTTTCAACTCCTGAAAACTACCCTCGCACTTAACATCCCATAGAAAACGCCCATTCTTTTTCGTCAAATTGGTTAGAGGACTAGCAAGTTTCGAAAAATCTTTAATAAACCGCCGATAATACCCAGCTAACCCTAGAAAACTACGAACTTCCGTGGGAGTTTCGGGACGTTTCCACTCAGTTATCGCCTCTACCTTCGCCGGGTCTACCGTAATGCCTTCTTTCGAAATCACATGCCCTAAGAACGAGATTTTCTCTAGCCAAAAATTCACACTTACTAAATTTGGCATACAACTGGTGATCTCTTAGGGTTTGTAAGACTAACCTCAAATGCTGCTCATGCTCCTCTCGGTTTTAGAATAGACTAAATATTATTAATGAAACGACGACAAATCGGTCCAAGAAGGGTTTGAAAACTCTATGCATCAAGTCCATAAAGGCAGCAGGGGTATTGGTCAAACCAAAGGGCATAACGGCAAATTTCAAAAATGCCCATACCGAGAATTGAAGGCAGTTTTTGGGTACATCCTCCTTCCTAATCAACAACTGATAGTATCCCTGACGGAGGTCTAATTTTGAAAACACTACGGCCCCTTGTAGTTGGTTAAACAATTCATCAATATGAGGCAGTGGGTATTTGTTCTTAATGGTTATTTTATTCAATCCCCGATAATCTATACACAACCTCAATGTCCCATCCTTCTTCTTCACAAATAGCACAGGGGCTCCCCATGGGGATCCACTTTCTCGGATGAACCCTCGCTCCAGCAAATCCTACAACTGTAACTTCAATTCCTTAAGCTCGGCAGGTGCCATTCAATAGGGGGTTTTAGAGATAGGTGACGTTCCTGGTATCAAATCGATTTTAAACTCTATCTCTCTCTCAGGAGGTAAGGTTACTAATTCGTCAGGGAACACATTCGGATATTCACTCACGATAGGCACATCCTCTACCCTTAACTTATCAACGGGAGTGTTTATAAGGAAAGTTAGGAACCCTTGCGCCCCTCTACTCAACAGTTTCCTAGCTCTAATGCCCGAAATCAATGCAGATGAGGTTAGGCTACCTCTCACATCTAGCTTTAAAGTCGTCTCCCCAGGTATACGAAATTCTACTACCTTCCTCTTACAGTCAAGTTAGGCATCGTACTTAGCTAACCAGTCCATACCTAGTATGACGTCGTACCCCTTAATAGCTAAGCTTACCAGGTTCCCCAGTAATTTCCTCTCTCCTACCCAAATCTCACAATTTACATACATCATGCTAGTAATCAACCGTTGAGTCCCCGTAGGAGTACTAACTTCCAAGTCATAGGGTAGGCTAATAGGTTTTATATCAATGTCGCACATAAAATCGGGGTTAACAAAGGAATGGGTAGCACCGAGGTCTATCAAAATCCTAGCTAGACGATGGAAAACAGGGATGGATACCTTCTACGACCCTAGATGAGTCAGGGACTTGGTGTTGCTCAAGGGAGTACACCCGAGCTGGCACTTATGGTTTCGTCCCTTCCACTTTAGATTGGCTGGAACTGGCCCTTGAAGATTGTCGGGTCACTCTCGCCTCTCGAGGTAGTACCGGACAGCTAGCTATTTGATGCTCCGCACTCCCACAGCACAAGCATTTCCTCTCCTTTCTCCAGCAATTGTCCTCCATATGGTTCGGTTTCCCGCAAAATCCGCAAGGACCTTGAGAAACAGAGACTGAACTCTCTTGTGAGGCACTCCTCTGCTGGCCTCGTCCAAATGAACCACCCCTCGACGAGGTCCCTCTCGATGATCCCGAGAATCTCCCTCCTCCAGTCCCTCGTCCAGACTTAGGAGGGTTACCCTTCTCACCTTGCCCGGAACTACTCCCAGGGAATCCCCTTTTTCTCACTTGGAAGTTTCTAACTTGGAGTCTAGCGTTCTCCACTCGCAGTGCTTTTTCCACCGCTTCACTAAAGGTAGTGATCTGGGCTACCGCCAGATCCTTCTGAATTTCCACATTCAACCCCTGAGTAAATCGCCGTATTCTTCTTTGCTCCGTTACAATAAGTTCAGAAGCGAACTTCGACAGTCGAGTAAACTGGTTCTCATACTCGGCCACCGTTTGCGTGCCTTGGCGCAATCTAAGGAACTCATCCTCCTTCTTTTCCTGGACCAAGGGCGGGAAGTACTTTGCATTGAACTCTCTCATGAAATTTACCCATGTCCGCGGTGTTTGTTCTCTCTCCCATTTGGTACGTATAACGTTCCACCAGGAACGGGCGGCCCCCTCTAACTGAAAGACAGCAAAAGTGACCTGTCTCTCCTCCGAGTAGTGCAAGGCCGGCAAAAATATCTATCATCTTCTCCAACCACCTTTCGGCCACATCTGGATCCGGTCCTCCAAGGAATTTTGGAGGGGAGAACTTCTGAAACCTTTCGAGGGCTCGGTCCTCACCATCTACGTGTTCGCCGGGGTTCACAGGCTGATGGACAGGATGTTGGCCTTGATGTTCCACTACGTGGGACAACAAATCGGTCATCCTCTGAATAGTGGCGGGCCACTTGAGCATTTGGATCAATTCTAGGCTCGGGATTAGGTTCAGGTGTGGGTTCCCGATTACCCCTATCAGTTGAAGGTTGCCTAATACCGCGACCATGGCCTCGGCACTACGAGTACCCTCCATTATTAAGTTCAAAATCTAGGGTCGAAACACAAGTACGGCATTAAAATAAGAAGATAACCGTGAACAAAGAACAAGAATTAAACACTAAACAAGGACATCCGATGCAATTAACACACTGATATATTAAACAAGTCACACAGTAGCAGTCGGTCAAATATGTACAGAACAATCCCATGAAAAATAGCGGGGTCATCCAAAAATACATATAAAAAGTTAGGTCAAAAGACCAAAAGCAGCTAACTAATAGCTTTCCCCTAGCTAGTCCCCTCATGGGATCAAAACACAGATCAAAGGAGCTCTAACCTAGTCCTCCACTGAGCCAATCGACTCATCCCCAGAGCTAGAGCTAGGGCTAGGGGCGCCTCTCTCACCTGGAGCTCCGTTACCCGGAACTCCTCCTGGCACATTAGCGCCAATCATCCCCTGGATCAAAGCCCACACTCATTAATGATATCTCCGGACCGGTCTCTAACCTCCCGAACCACCCTAGTGAGACGGTCGTTAACTACATGCAACTGGTCTCTAAAAGCATTCGTCCGCTCTTGCTCCATGGCTATGTCTTCCCTGGAGCTCACTAATCCGGTCCGCCTGCATCCTCGCAATGCCCCCTCACTCGCTGCAGCTCAGTGTGATCTCGGGCAGCGGCACGCCTAAGCCTCCTCCGCTCACCTAAGACGGGCCACGACCACATGGTCAGCGTACGAGTAATGCTGGCAACGGATACAGCGCCTAGTCCGACTGGCCGTACTCCAGTGCCTAATCGGTCCTCCGGGTCTCTCCTCATAATGACAACACGGACAAGGCCTCCGAGGTGGCTCACCTCCGCTCCCACTAGCTCCGTCCATGACCTATAAGGATATACATAGTTTACAGCTTAGGATATAGTAATAACACTTAAACATACCCTAATACAATCCAAAAGTTCCAAGAATCAGGTTTCGGGTTCGTCCAGGTTATTTCTAACCTAGGCTCTGATACCAACTGTGACAGCCCCACTTTCCCCTAGGGCGTACCCTACGGGTTAGCGAACTGCCTGCCCAGCTCTCGCAAGGACTACTAAACAATCACACACGCCAAACCAAATACAAAAGATCCCCTTGATAGCGCTAAAACATACATTCCCAAGAAATGATGTCATTTATACATGAACAACCATTTACACATACACAATATCAAAGTTCACAATCCAAAAGGGAAAATCCCATTAAGGTACATTTAGGGTTTCTACGGCCGAGGAGCTAAACAAAGGAACAAAGAATAGCTAACTAGCTCGACTCGCTTCTCAAAACCACGGTTTCCAAAAGTATTCCTGTAAGGAAAACAAAGATAACGAGGGTGAGCTTTCGCCCAATGAGGTACTAACAATTCATACAACCCAAACTCACGAATGCAACCATGCTCAGTTATACACGACTATCAAACATAGAAATAAAAGCACCACAACAAGTCCAAAAGTAAAAGGATACAGGTGGCTCTCAGGAGCCAATTTCCCCTATTGCAATTCTTGATCGCATCCCGTTGACCCAGCATGACCGTAGATTACACTTTACACCCAGTACCTTTCACCATACATTCCCTTACCGGGCCCGAACACCTCACAGTAATTAAGAAGGTAATACTCGAGTATACCACAAGGTCGAGGAGCTAACACTCCACTCGACAAACAGTAATCTCATGGTTCGTTACCTAATCGACCGGCCCTTGTCGGCTCGACTCGATGAACGACCACTGAGGCTTGAGCTCAGATATCACAGTAAAGTTGTAGGGCTCATGCCCCAAACGACATAAAGCCAGGCACAGAGTCAAATTCACAAGTATTCAGAAATCAGTTATACAAGTAAGAGAACGAGAGCGATAAAGTACACTCTCGCCTCATGCACAGAGTTCACAGTCATTCAATTCAACGATTCAAGTACACAATCATGCAAGGTACACTCACCACTTCGAGCAAGCAAAAATCACAAGTTTTCGCCCGACGGATGTCCGGAATCACCAGCACGCCCTTACAATAAACAAGAAATTACAATTGAGACTCGAACACGAGTCGAATGGCCCTTAAATGAACTACTAAGGCAAAGCCAAATGTAACTTGGAATGGAAAAAAAAACACGCGACATGCAAAACTAAGGGTACAAGCAAGTCCAAAACCTCTCATTTCTATCTACTCGTAACCTAAACTCAAAGACCTAATATTCTCAACATTTGGACAGGCATTTCCCCTAAAATTCCAACTTTTCCATCCTACAAGCAAGCATTTAAATTCATCCAAACCAACCACAATTTCACAAACCAATCATAGGCTAACCAATAGACTTCATTGGGGTCACAATACCCCTCATTCATAGCCCATTACAAGCTCACCAACCAACCATAGAAAAGCCCCAATTCGAAACCCTAAAACTGAAATTTTCCGCACAAACCTGAATTTCCATAATTAACCACAATTAACGCACAATAGCTCCAAATTTATACCATATTAAGCCATCAATCCAAGTCTAACTAATACTTATCATATAAAACAGAAAAATTCCCAATAAAATCAGAAATTTACCCAACTTCCAATTAATCTATAAAATCATCCATTAATCATGCTATTAAGCCACCATAGGCCACTAATTTACCATTAGTAGGAACAAAAGTTGAGTTTCCAAGCAAAATACCTTAATCCTCAAGAAAGATAGTAGCTTAGGGATTCCACCACCAAAATAGCTCCACCCACTCACTTCAAACTTCCTTAGCAAGTTGATTTTGTGGAGGAATTTGAGAATTAACCGGTTGGATTTCAAGATTGGAGCAGAAATGGAAGATCAAGGTTGAAGCTTTCTTTCTTTTCTCTCCTTTGTGGAGTCGGCAAGAGGAAGGGAAATAAGCGGTGATTTTTGGTCAAAATGCTATTTAGTAAAGTGAAGAAAGTTAGGCAAGTTCCAACCAATCACATCGCGACACTGTGGCACCTTTTTATGCTTTAAACTTATCCTCTTGCTCACCAAGGTAATCCATCTAGGTAACCTCTAATCATCTCCTAACACCTAGTAATTAAATCCCTTTACGCAAAACTTAACCTAATTGGCCGAATTTCTCTCACTTAACGCACTAGCGGGTCCCACGTCCACTATTCACTCCTAAAATCTCATGAACTAACTTATACTAGAAAAATATTTTAAAAACCCTATTTACTCATAAAAATGTCTAGAAAATTTATAGAATAAAGAAAATATGGAAAACGGGTGCAAAGAAATAAATTAATACCTAAAAATAAAGAAAATTTACGGGCTCTCACAGAAACTTATTTATACTCCACCACACAACTCTGCTCTTGCAAACTCAACACCAATTTCGGATTTTCTGGTCTAGCTTCAAAACAGTTTCGGGTATGGAGTCTAAACAAGAAGATGCGAGCAATCTTACTCAATCTCCCCCCCAACGGGTTACTCAAGATTTTCCCAAGAAATTTACTCCCAAACCAAGGAAACCCTTCACCACCGCAAGGGAATACAAAAAGATGTTTATTCGAAAGGTGAAACAAGTTCCCAAGAAACAAGAAATTCAAGAACCCCAAGTGGAGGTGGGTCAAAACTTTTGAATTCTTTTCCCTTGTTAATTTTCTGTTTCGGTATTGGAAGTAAGATGTAATGAAGTGTTTTGGCAATAAGATTCACTTTCCTCTCTTGTTTTTCTTTGTTTCTTGCCAATCGGGTTCTCTTTCTTTTCTTTTCGTTTCTGTTTTTTTTTAACTCAACAAACGAACAACAAGGCACTTGGCCGAAAGAAACAATTCCAGATTTGGTTTCGGCTTAAGACATGCAACAATATCCGACTTCCCTCAAGAACTTCCAATATACTTGACAAGAACTTCAAGAACTTCAAGTTGGTAATCAAGAAACTCAAGAAGCCCTTAAATCTTGTAGATTCTCTCAAGATTCACAAACCACCAACTAGTTTTTACCAAAAATCAGTTTGGAAAATTAAGTAAACAACTTGGAAAACTCAAAAACGGCTTGGACAAATTTGCGCAAAGAAAAACCCTAGCGCACAAGAAAACCTAGCTGCAAACGAAACCCTAGCCGTCGCAAATTTTTTTTTGTTTTTCTTGTTTTTAAACCCTAACAACCCAAACACAAGATCCAAGAACGAAATTTGGACAGAAAACACAAAAAGACAACACCCAAACAGATTTTGTGTTCGGATGAACAGTACCGCGGATGAACAGTGACGGTGAATAGTGACAGTGAACAGTACCCCCCGATGAACAGTACCGAATTTTTTTTTTTTGGGGATAATTGCAGCGGATATACTATAACCCTAACGACACAACTACAAAAACAAGGATATAACGAAGAATACCTCCACCTAAGTTCTGAAGCCAACTGATACGCTCCTCGATCAACACGTTTCGAGACACGTAGCACGTTTCCCCAAGGATCTAGCGAGGTTGTCCAACGCTTGGATTGCGGAATCTAAAACCAAGACGGACGACACGAATTGATTAAAGGTAGTAGAACAACGACTCCAATCGAGGTGATTACTCAAGTGGATAGGTCGGTAGAACAATCAAGGACAAGCACAAGATTGCTCAAGAACCCTTGCCAAAGTAAGTAAAGAAGCGAATGCTCTCTACAATTGAAGAGAAACAAACTAGAACTTTCTTATCAAAATTATGGAACCCTTTAACCGTACAAAGTGAGCCTTTATATAGGCTAAGGGACTAGGCTAAGGGACTAATGAAACCCTAAAAATTAAGCAAAGAGGTTCGGCCATTCCTTGAACAAGGTGGGCCGGCCCATGACTCAATTCAACAATATAATCCAACTCTAATCAAAATGAAAACCTAGTACTAAGGCCTAGGGCCTAGTCGGCCATCCCACTTGGAGGCCCACTTGATTCTTCATGGGCTTGGATCATTGTGTAGATGACTTGATTATCCCCTTCCAAACCTTCAATGTCGCTATGGACTCCTTGTTGGTCTTGTACACTTCGAACTAGGGCTTGGAGTGACTCCTTGAAGCGCTTGGCGTGCACGTGTGACTGGGCCCAATGGAACTCGAACTGGGTCATTACTTGGGCTATGGTCCATGCCACATCACCAAAAAAGCTAATTAACTAACTTAAGTAATAGTGAGCCTAGACTCTATAAATCGAATCCAACTCAACATGAGGTCTTGGACCGAACTTATTCCTACCAAATAAAATAGAAATCTGGAAAATAAACTACTAACTATTACTAAAAGATTCAATCTCTTGCAGCCCAAAACATGGCCCATAAACGGCCCATATTTCATATCAAATTTGAGGTTTGGTATGGTCGGCCACCACTCCGCAATTTCTTTCCCCTTTCGGCCTTGATGGCTAACTCAAGAAGGTCACTCATATCCAAGTAATGTTTGAGTTCCAAGGCCTCTTGAAGGTCATGGTTTAAACCCCTAAGAAATCTCGCCATTGTGGCCTCACTATCTCTTGGATATTAGCTCTCATCATGGCCATCTCGATCTCCTTGTAGTAATCCTCTACACTCATGTTGCCTTGAGTGAGCGTTTGCAGTTTGGAGTGGAGATCTCGGTTGTAATAGCTTGGAACGAACTGTTTGCGCATCATGGCCTTGAGTTCACGCCAAGTTCGGACTTGCGGTTCACCAATTCTTCTCCTTCCAGTCCGTACTTGATCCCACCAAATGAGGGCATAGTCGGTGAACTCAACAGTGGCAACCTCTACCTTTTGTTCCTCGCTATAGTTATAGCAATCGAAGACCATTTCAATTTGGCCTTCCCATTCCAAGTAAGCCTCAAGGTCACTTTTTCCTTGGAACGTAGGAACTTTGATTTTAAGTCCCTTAAGCACGTCCTTAGAAGTCTCCCTTTTAGGCCTCTCGACTCTCTCTTCATCCTCACTTGCTGAATAATCCTCATAGTTGGTCCCTTTGGTACCATGGTGATTTCAGTTGTGAGATCTAGATCGAGAGCCTCTCATGAAGCTCTTGGAGAGTTCATCAAAACGGGTGTGCATTTCCTCCATTTGTTTTCACTAAGCCTTTTGAGTTCGGCTTTCATGGCTGTGAACATCAATGCATAGTCGGTGGTGGGATTAGCTTGCTCCATGTCCTTTGCTTTCCTGCAAATGTTAGCAAACAAGAAAATAATACAAGTATAGTCTCACTTCACTCCCTTAGTGTTTCACTCCCAATGCACTCGAATAGTCTCACCAAAAATTCCTTACTTTGCCGGCTTGAGCGGTTTGAGAAATGCCGCACAATAATCCAAAGATTGTTCACCAAACTTCGTACAAGAGTAACCAAGAATCAAGAACACAATTCGGATGCAATTTTTTTGGAAACAATGTGTACGGTTTTGGCATTTCTAAGGGGGGGCAGAATTGGAAAGTAGCGCTAATGTGAAAAGGAGTTGAACAAAAACCCTAGTTTCCTAAATTGAGTGGACTTATTCAAGTAGGACTATGAGAGTTATCCAAGCTGTCTACTTAGTTTCCTAATTGAATTTGGAAACAAGTTAGTTTTTGGAAACCTTTTAGGAACCCTTTTCTTCTTGGAACAACTTTTAGAAACTTCCAAATTCTCTCCAAGAAGGACTTCACAAACCAGATTTTTTTTTGTTCCAACACGCAAGTCACTCAAGTCGATTGGAAAGGAAGCTATTAAACCCCACCCACGCGAGCCTTAACTTGCAATCACAAGCTCAAGCTCGGGTTTTCTGTTCAAACACCCCCAAGGCAGTTTTTGGACTTTGCTCAAGACAATAGCAATTAGATGGAATCTCAACAACGTGACGCAATCAACCCCCCTCAGGCTCCCCCAATGGGTTACCCAAGATATTCCCAAGAAAGAAGCAAGGGCTCCAAGAAGACCATTCACCAACGCTCGGGAGTACAAGAAACTGTTCACTAGACGGAAGGAACAACTTTCCAAGAATCAAGAACTTCAAGAACTTCAAGAAGTAGTGGACCAAAACTTTTGAATTTTTATTTCTTTTGTAATCTTGGATACAAGACGTAATCCGTGATTGATTTGGCAATAAACTTCGGAATTTCTTTTCTTGCTTTTCTTGCCAATCGTTTCTTTCTTTTCTTTCGTTTCCATTTTTTTTTTAACTTATAGCGAACAAACACAAGATAAAACAAGGGTTGGCCGAACGGAATCTCTTTCTTTTTCCAGTTTTGGTTTCGGCCAAGTCACACAACAAGATCTATCAAAAACTCCAAGATCCTTCAAGAACTTCCAAGGTAGTTATCAAGAACTTCAAGTTTGTGGTCAAGAAATTCAATAAACTCAAGATTCTTTGTAGGTTCTCTCAAGGTTCACAAATTACCAACAAGTTTCAACAAAATTCAGATTTGAAAACCAAGTAACCAAGTTGGATAACTCAAAACAATGATACCAGAAATTATGGACAGCAATAGACAAGTCAACGATGGACACAAGATAGACTTTCAAGGCACTATGGACGGAACTAGGAGACGAACCAGGACAGATTTGTGGACACAATTATGGCCAGATTCAAGACAACGAACCAACACAAGAACGGACAGAATATTGAGAACTCGTGACAAGGTACAAACACGGATAGAAATTTGACGCAACAAGGGAATAAACTCGGACAGATTTGACACACAAGTAAAATCCCACTACGGCCAAATTGCAAGACACAACGATTGACACAAAACGGACAGAAATTGAAGACACCAATGGCGAAACAACTTCGGACAGATTTGTGAACAACGAACGAAAGACTAACGACGCACAAACAACAAGGCACGTTGCGGATAGAATTTTTTTTTTTAAACAATGCAGCGGAAATAACAAACCCTAGAACGAACTAGATGAACAAGACAACGGGTATAACGAATTGATACCTCAACCAGCTCTGATACCAACTGATACGCTCCTCGGTCAACTTGTTTCGAGACACGTTGATACGGTTCTCGATCAAGCGTTTCGAGACACGTAGCACGTTTACCCAAGGATCTAGTGAGGTTATCCAACGCTTGGATTGCGGAATCTAAAACCAAGACGGACGACATGAATTGATTAAAGGTAGTAGAACGACAACTCCAATCGAGGTAATTACTCAAGTGGATAGGTCGGTAGAACAATCAAGGACAAGCACAAGATTGCTCAAGAACTCTTGCCAAAGCAAGTAAAGGAGCGAATGCTCTCTACAATTGAAGAGAAACAAACTAGAACTTTATTATCAAAATTACGAAACCCTTTAACTGTACAAAGTGAGCCTTTATATAGGCTAAGGGACTAATGAAACCCAAAAAATTAAGCAAAGAGGTTCGGCCACTCCTTGGACAAGGTGGGCCGGCCCATGACTCAATTCAACAATCTAATCCAACTCTAATCAAAATGAAAACCTAGTACTAAGGACTAGGGCCTAGTCGGCCATCCCACTTGGACGCCCACTTGATTCTTCATAGGCTTGGATCATTGTGTAGATGACTTGATTATCCCCTTCCAAGCCTTCAATGTCGCTATGGATTCCTTGTTGGTCTTGCACACTTCGCACTACGGCTTGGAGTGACTCCTTGAAGCGCTTGGCCCGTGCACTTGTGACTGGGCCCAATGGAACTTGAACTGGGTCATTACTTGGGCTAAGGTCCACGCACACATCAGTCCCCTCCACTTGAGAAGGATTTGTCCTCAAATCTGGATCCTCCTCGTCAAGGAATGGACTCAAATCCGCGACGTTGAAAGTCGTGCTAACATTGCGCTCCCCCGGGTAACTCCAATTTGTAAGCATTGTTGTTGACACGGTGGAGCACTCGGAACGGGAAACAAATTGCAGCCACTCTTCATGTGACTCAATAGTTTGGAGGATGATCTTTATGTTTGCATCATTCCCCTCCTCTTGAAAGCGATTTGGCCACAAATCGACGGTACGCTTAGCGGACAACCACGTTGGAAAGAAATGAAGGGTCACGAGCCAAGTTAAATGCCATTTGGCCAGCCTCAAGGGGCCCTCAAACAAGGACATTCGCCAAGGTACGAAAGAACGTGTATAAGGCTTGGGAAAATTCCAGGTTGCAACCCAAAACTCTCCAATTAGCCTTCGAGCATGGACTGTCATGATGTTACCTACACAATAAATCACATAGTGAGTAGTCATAGGTATAAAATTATGCAATAGCTTACCAGTCGCATGCACAAGATAAGGATCTTCATAATGATGCCCATTGAAGCTAGAGAAATCCTGAATCGGGTTGTACAAGGTGGTATAGTTCGGCCCTTCTTCGCAACATGTAGATGGAACAAGCATGAAATCAGGTGGCAACTCTTTGGTCAAAGCTGAAAATTTTCGGACAGCTTTACTACCTACAAAAATGAAATAAGTTTCAGCTTGTTTCGAACCAAAAATTGGATAAAGAAGCAATGGGACATCATTAGCTAAATGGT
Source organism: Coffea humblotiana (assembly GCA_023065735.1). Lineage (NCBI taxonomy): Eukaryota > Viridiplantae > Streptophyta > Magnoliopsida > Gentianales > Rubiaceae > Coffea > Coffea humblotiana. The sequence goes on along the minus strand of CM041213.1, from coordinate 33,610,471 downwards.
AAGAAGGTGTAGAACAAGATTTAAATGTGAAAACTCCCTTTGACACTTCGATGTTCCTTCCACCAATGGGTTCAACTTTAGAATCCAGTGCTGGTTCTTTACACTTCTCATCAAAATCTACATGAGAACGACAAGAATTAGGACTAGTAACATGCTCAAAATAAGGCAAAAATGATGAATGACCCATAGGTAAAGAACAAGAACTAAAATCTGGAATTCCCCTTTTAAGATGAGCTCGAATCAATCCTCCAATTGTGTGGACAGGTTTGAATTGACATTGTTCCATGAATTGATACCAAAGAGATTTAGCTCCTAGAAGACAAACTCCATGGAAACTCGCAAAGTGTCCAAGTGACTTCGGAATGGAACATGCCATGACCAACTCTACTTGACTTTGTCTAATCTGCACAAAAGAAGAGATACTAAACAATACACATGTTAGCCGGTTGGCAAACAAAATGTTCACACTTTCAACTTATGCAAACATGGCCAACTCCTCCTCTTTACTCGTCACTAAGGCCAAATTATTCTTGCCTTTTCCCACTCCATTCTTCCCGGGCCATTGCTCTCTCATTGTACATGAGGTTTGATTTTCATTGTCTAGCTCATGTTCATGGCTCGGTTGCAACTCATTCATATTTGGCTCTTCAATCAACGAGGAACGAGAATGAAATTTTCCTTTATTAGCATTGGTTGACACATGATTAAGTTGCTCCAAGTGTGAATCCAGCACTTGGCTAATTCTTTCCATCATAGAATCAACCAATGCTTTAGTCCGACTTCGGAAATCATCGCTTGATTCACAAAGCTTTGACTCAATTCGAGAATTCTCGAACTCCTTGTCTTGATTGTCAAGGTACTTCTTAAATGAATCTCGTTTGCTTGAGGTTGACCTCGATTTAGATGCTCTGCGCAAACTTCTTTGCTCCTTCTCATACTCATCACAATCTCGTTTATACCTTTCATATACACACGAAGCAGGGTAACGTTCCATCTCCTCCCGGAGTGAACGAAACTCATGTTGTGAACCAGATTCCATGGAACTAGAGTGCTTGGGAGTAGGCCGCTTGGAACCCCTCCTCTTGAGAGGCTCATTCTCCAAGAATTCTTGGTTGTATGAGTAAGAGGCAACTCCCCTAGGCATGACTACGTGACTTGCCAAAATGGTTAGCAAAGAAAAAGAGATTCCTCACGACACACAAGCTCACGTGTATGTGCTCATCCCTCGTGTATCACTCAAAGCACTCAAATAAGCTTACCAAAATTCCTTACCTGTCGGCTCGAGTAGTTGAGAAATGCAGCACAAAATCCAAGAATTGTCACCAAACTATCCACAAAAGTAATCATGAAGCAAGACATAATGCGGGTGCAAAAGGAAACAAGAATGGACGGTTTTGGAAGCTTTCTAGACGCGGACAGAAATGGAAGGTGCGGATAGTATGAAAGGAATCAATGAAAACCCTAGCTCTTAAAATGTAGGAGTGTGTCCAAGTGGAAGTGGAAGAAGTACCCAAGCTGTCTACTTAGTTTCCTAAGTGATTTTGGAAACTAGTTAGTCTTTGGAAACCTTTTAGAAAACCTTTTTTTGAAACAACTTGAAGTAACTTCCAAATTCTTCCAAGAAGGTTTGCGCAAATCTGATTAGTTTAGGAAACCTTTTGGAAAACCCCTTTCCGTCTTGTAACAACCTTTAGAAGGTTCCAAATTCTACTCCAAGTAGTATGGCGCAAATCAGAATTTTCCCCCACACAATTCGTTGCTATTATTATTTTTTTTCTCTTTGTTTTCTGCCAACCGATTCTTCTTTTCCTCTCTCTTTTTTTTCGGATGAACAGTACTTCTACAGTACGATGAACAGTACCAACGTGAACAGTACCCCCAAATTTTTTTTCCTTTTTTTTTTACTATAACGAACAAACACAGCACAAGCTTGGCCGAATGGAATAATATTCCAGATTTGTTTCGGCTAATCAAACACACAAGAAACCTTCAAGATCCTCAAGATCCTTCAAGAACTCCCAAGCAAGTTATCAAGACTTCAAGAACTTCAAGATTGTGGTCAAGAAATTCAAGAAACTCAATATTCTTGTAGGTTCTCTTCAAGATTCACAAAATACCAACAAGTTTAACCACAAATCAGTTTTGGAAAACAAGTAAAACAACTTGGATGACCAACGAGTAGTCTTGGACAGATTTGACTAAACCCTAGCCGCAAACGAAACCCTAGCCGTCGCAAATTTTTTTTTTTTTTCTTGTTTTTAACCCGAACAACCCAAACACAAGATCCAAGAATGAAATTTGGACAGAAAACACAAAAAGACAACACCCAAACAGATTTTGTGTTCGGATAAACAGTACTCGCGGATGAACAGTGACGGTGAATAGTGACGGTGAACAGTACCCCCCGATGAACAGTGCCATTTTTTTTTTGGGTAATTGCAGCGGATATACTATAACCCTAACGGCACAACTACGAAAACAAGGATATAACGAAGAATACCTCCACCTAAACTCTGAAGCCAACTGATACGGTTCTCGATCAACGCGTTTCGAGACACGTAGCACGTTTGTCCAAGGATCTAGCGAGGTTGTTCAACGCTTGGATTGCGGATCCTAGAACCAACACGGACGACACAAATTGATTAAAGGTAGTAGAACGACGACTCCAATCGAGGTGATTACTCAAGTGGATAGATCGATGGAACAATCAAGGACAAGCACAAGATTGCTCAAAACCGTTGCCAAAGCAAGTAAAGGCACATGTTGCTCTCAACAAGTGAAGAGAAACTAAAACAGAAATTTATTATGAAATTGCGTAACCGTTTAACCGTACAAAGTGAGCCTTTATATAGGCTAAGGGACTAATGAAACCCTAAAAATTAAGCAAAGAGGTTCGGGCACTCCTTGGACAAGGTGGGCCGGCCCATGACTCAATTCAACAATCTAATCCAACTCTAATCAAAATGAAAACCTAGTACTAAGGCCTAGGGCCTAGTCGGCCATCCCACTTGGAGGCCCACTTGATTCTTCATGGGCTTGGATCATTGTGTAGATGACTTGATTATCCCCTTCCAAGCCTCCAATGTTCCGATGGACCCTTGTTGGTTTTGAACATTTCGAACAAGGGCTTGGAGAGACTTTTTGGAGCGCTTGGCCCGTGCACGTGTAACGGGCCCAATGGAATTTGAACTGGATCATTACTTGGCTAAGGTCAGTGCACACATCAGTCCCCTGCTCTTGAGAAGGATTTGTGCTCAAATCTGGATGGAGATGAATGATACTAACAAGAGTTAGTAGTATGACACCTCAAATCGACAGTGCGCTTGGAGTGACTCCTTGAAGCGCTTGGCCCGTGCACGTGTGACTGGCCCCAATGGAACTCGAACTGGGTCATTACTTGGGTTAAGGTCCATGCACACATCACACGTAGCATGATAGCCCAAGGATCTAGAAGTATGATCAACCGTTTGGATTGGCAGAACCTAGAACCAAGTGGGACGACTCAACTTGGTAGAAGGCGGTAGAACGACGACTCCAATTGAGGTGATGATGTGAGCGCAGAAGCTATCTTAGGATCTTAGAGGACACGTTGCAAGATCTATGGAGTCGAACCCAAACTTGGACCACTCAAGAACAGATTCAACGGTAAAGGACGCCACAATCAAGTGTGTGTGCTTGATTGATAAGTCAAGGAAACCACCTAGGATCAACTCTAGGAAGTTCAAACTAACTTTCACAAGCTAAAGGAATTTGCTTCAATGGAAGACGAAATTCTGGAATTTTATTAATAATATCGCAAAACTCCATGTAAACAATGACTTGGGGCTATTTATAACCTTGTCTAACCCTAATAGAACTTGGAAAATATTAAGGAAATTCGGCCAGCCCATTGGATCTCTCTTGGCCGAAAGCTAACCTACTAATTAATTAACTTAATGACTAACTAAAGTACTATTGGACCTAAGGCCCACATGGCCAAAGCCAAACTCAACAAGAGCTACTTAATCGAGGCCCAATCCTCCCTTTGAGGCTTGACCACTTGCACCTTCAATTGTAAGCAATATCTTGGTAGTCTTGCAAGGATCTTCCATGTTGATTCCTTCAATGGGCGGTTTCTCTTGGGCTTGGACTGATACGAAATATGGGCCACTTATGGGCCATGTTTTGGGCTGCAAGAGATTGAATTTTTTAGTAATAGTTAATAGTTTATTTTTCAAATTTCTATTTTATTTGCTAGGAATAAACTCGGTCCAAGACCTCATGTTGAGTTGGATTCGATTTATAGAGTCTAGGCTCACTATTACTTAAGTTGGTTAATTAGCTTTTATTGGGTTATGTTAGGCACGCTTAAAGCCTTCATTGGGTCGATTATAAGCTGACCATTAGTTAGTGGATTTGAATAGTAGAATCGGCCCAAAGGCCTAGTCTAGCCGAGTTAGGATTTTTTTCAAGTCACTTTAGGTTGTCAAGTGTATGGCTATTATAGCCAAGGCCAGAGACCTTTACGATCAGTTTTTACATTAATAAAATCGTGAGTTTTCACTTTCTCTTTCTAAGAGAGTTTCTTTGAATATTTGAGAATCTTTCTCAAATTATTCAAGTGAACTTATCAATCAAGTAACTCCTTGGTTGTGGCGTTCCTCTACCTATAGTTTGGTTCGCTAATTCGTTAAGTAGTGGGTTGAAATCGTATCAACATTGTTCGCTACTTCGGGGATTAGATTGGGTCAAATTTCCGCTGCCAAACCGTCGGTGATTGGTTGTCTAGATCGTGCCAAGTGGGTATCACATCACCAAATCTTCAAACTTAGCTTGCTCCTTGCTTGTATGGTGAATGATCAAGGCTCGTAAAGCTTCCTTCACCCTCTTGGATCTTGATTTTGTCATCGGACCACCAATGTTGACCAAAGGATCCTTGACCCAAGGTTGAAGTTGTTGCATACCCGTATCCGCATCATTCCCTCTCTCCTCGAAAGGATTCGTTCTCGAATCTTCAAAGTTTGTATCAAAGTCAAACGGAGATAGGTCAGACACATTAAAAGATGCACTTATGCCATACTCACTTGAAAGTTCCAATTTGTAGGCATTGTCATTTATCCTCTCCAGGACACGAAATAAAATCATGAATGGGGGATCCGAATCATATCATTCCCCTCCTCTTGAAAGCGATTTGTCCACAAATCGACTTTGCGCTTAAAAGACAGCAATGTTGGAAATAGATGAGTGACTATGAGCCATGTTGCATGTCGTTTGGTCAACTTCGAGAAGCTCTCAAACAAGGACATGCGCCAAGGTAGGAAAGAGCTTGTGTAAGGCATGTGAAAATCCCAGGTGGCAATCCAAAACTCTCTAATTAGCCTTTGGTCATGGATTTTCACATTGGCACCTTGATTGTGCAAAGGTGTAAAATCCAGCACTTGTTGACATTGATTTGAATCATCTTGCATGGATAAAATGGGAGCAACTTGTTGCATGGATGAGGCACTAAACAACTCGTGGAGGACAGCTTTGGGATCTTGCGTGACACACAATTTCTCATCTTCCAACATATAAGGTAGCAAACAATTGAATTCCACTTCATGAGGGTTACTCGAACTAGCACAAGTTGAAGTTGACAAATTGAGCACTTGGCCACCAACTTTTGGATGTGTGAATAAGCATGAAAGATCACCACGTTTAGTTGGAATAAGCACGAAATCAAGTTGTAAGTCTTTAAGCCAAAACTGGAAAATTTTGGACAGCTTTACAACCTACAAAAACAAAATAACCTTCAACTTGAAACATATTAGAAATTGGGTAAAGAAGTAATGGTACATCATCAACTAAATTGTAAGAAGGTATAGAACAAGTTTTTAAGTGTGAAAACTCCCTTTGACACTTCTTTATTCCTTCGACCAATTGATTCAACTTGAGAAGACATTGCTAGCCTTTTACTAGAGGTGGCAAAATGGGCGGGATGGGCGGGATTTGCTTGGGTTTGAGATGGAACCGAATCATATGGGTTTGGGCCCAACCTTACCCATATGTGTTTTGGGATTAACTTGGGCGGGATCACTTTGGGATGAGTTTAGATTGATCCCGCCCAATACCCAAATCTATTTTCTACATATTTTTTTCCTTTAATTCATTTTTAATTTTTTATATAACTTTAATATTTTTATTTATTAAATTTCTTTTAGTTTTATTAAATAAACATGCAAGTGCTTTATACTCAGGATTCCCACCAAAAATTGGATTAACAAATAAAGGAAAAGATAGATATACAGCCATATTCCAAAATATATCAAGATGGCCAAGGCACTTAGGGTGTTGAATATTTATCCTCATCATTGTCCAAGGATGACAGGTCTAAACTGACTGAAATGCTGGAAATTCTTGTGGATAATGACTAGGAAGACTGCTAGATTATATTCGCTGGTATGACTATAAAAATTGTTAAAGATAATTTTTGAATCTAAGACTCCGTTTGGATTGGCTATTTTTTTCAAAAAATAATTTTTTCAAATACAATGTTTCAGTAATATACAATAACTCAAAAACATCCTATCCATATTAGTATATCAAATATTTCAAAAAACTTTTATAGTAAAAAATTTTCATATACACTGCTACAATAAAATATTTCAAAAACACTTCCAAAAATAACTAATCCAAACGGAGTGATGTGTGCACGGACTTTGGCCCAAGTCATGATGCAGTTCGAGTGCCATTGGGCCCAGTCACACGTGCGCGGGCCAAACGCTTCAAGGAGTCCCTCCAAGCCCTAGTGCGAAGCGTGCAAGACCAACAAGGAGTCCATAGAAACATTGAAGGATTGGAAGGGGATACTCAAGTCATCTACACAATGATCCAAACCCATGAAATATCAAGTGGGCCTCCAAGTGGGTTGGTCGACTAGGCCCTAGGCCTTAGTACTAGGTTTTCATCTTTTAAAGTTGGATTAGATTATAAATTAGGTCATGGGCCGGCCCATCTTGTCCAAAGAGTGGCCGCCCCCTTGCTTGCTTTATTAGGGTTTCATTAGTCCCTTGACCTAGCCCTTAGCCTATATAAAGACTCACTTTGTACGGTCAAAGGGTTACGCACTTTATGATAATAAAATTCTGTTTAAGTTTCTCTTCAATTATTGAGAGCAACTTGTCCCTTTACTTGCTTTGGCAAGAGTTATTGAGCAATCTTGCGCTTGCCCATGATTGTTCTACCGACCTATCCACTTGAGTATTCACCTCAATTTGGAGTCGTCATTCTACCGCCTTTAATCAAATCGTGTCGTCCGTTTTGGTTTTAGGCTCCGCAATCCAAGCGTTGGACAATCTCGCTAGATCCTTGGGCAAACGTGCTACGTGTCTCGAAACGAGTTGATCGAGGACCGTATCAGTTGGCTTCAGAGCTTAGGTGGAGGTATTCTTCGTTATATCCTTATTTTTTTCTCCTCTTTGTGTCGTCTAGAATTCGTTGTTGTCCGCTGCCTTGTTACAAAAAAAAAAACGAAGCGCACTGTTCATCGGCACTGTTCACGTACTGTTCATCGTATTGTTCACGTCACTGTTCATCCGCGGGTACTGTTCATCCGAACGCAAATCTGTTTGGGTGCTGTCTTTTTGTGTTTTCTGTCCGAGTTTCATTCTTGGATCTTGTGTTTGGGGTTAAAAACAAGAAAAACAAAAAAAAAAGGTTGCGACGGCTAGGGTTTGCGGCTAGAGTTCTTGTGCGCTAGGGTTTTTTTCTTTACGCAAATCTGTCCAAGCTTTCTTTGAGTCTTCCAAGTTGTTTTACTTGTTTTCCAAATCTGATTTGTGGTTAACTTGGTTGGTATTTTGTGAATCTTGAAGAGAACCTACAAGAATATTGAGTTTCTTGAATTTCTTGACCACAATCTTGAAGTTCTTGAAGTCTTGATAACTTGCTTGGGAGTTCTTGAAGGATCTTGAGGATCTTGAAGGTTTCTTGTGTGTTTCATTAGCCAAAACAAATCTGGAATATTATTCCATTCGGTCAAACTTGTGTTGTGTTTGTTCGTTATAGTAAAAAAAAAAAAAAATATTCGGGGGGTACTGTTCATCGTCTGTAGCAGTACTGTTCATCCAAAAAAAAGAAGAAAAGAAAGAGAGCAACTTCGGGTAGCAAGGAAAAAACAAGCAGGAACCACACTTTTATTGCCAAATCTGTTTTGTTACATCTTGTTCCAAACCCAAAACAGAAAATTACACAAAGAAAGGAATTCAAAAGTTTTGATCCACTACTTCTTGAAGTTCTTGTTTCTTGGGAACTTGTTTGACCTTGCGTGTGAACATCTTTTTGTACTCCCTTGCGGTGGTGAAGGGTTTCCTTGGTTTTGGGGTGAATTTCTTGGGAGCTTGAGTAGGGTTGTGTGCATCACCTTGTGGGTTCTCCATTGTTGTTGGGAGAAGGCTGAATCACCTTGGGTAGTTGACTAAAACAAAATCTGATTTGTACTCTTCTTGGAGAGAAATTTGGAAGTTATTTAAAGTGTTCAAGAAAAGGTTTTCTAAAAGGGTTTCCAAAACTAACTTGTTTTCCAAAGTCAATTAGGAAACTAAGTAAAGCACTTGGATAACTCTTTTGTCTTCACTTGGGCACCCTCCTATATTTTCGAAACACCTTCCTACATTTTAGGAACACACTCCTATATTTTAGGAGTTAGGGTTTCCATTTGATTCTGTTCACACTAGCACTAGTTTCCAAATCTGTCCGCCATTAACTTCCGTCCAAAAACATCCAATCTTGTTTCCTTTTTACATTCCAATTTGTGTCTTGTTTCTTGAGTATTCTTGTGGAAAAGGTTGGTGACACTCGGTGGACTTGAGCAACATTTCTCAACTGCCTAAACCAACAGGTAAAGTTAATTGGCAAGATTATTAGAGTGTTTGAGTGATATACATGAGGGTGAGTGAAACACTAAGGGAGTGAAGTGAGTTTATACTTGCATTTTTTTGTTTTGTTCACTAACCTTTTGCAGGACTAAGGAAAGAACATGGAGCAAGCTCAACCTACCAACGACTACTTGTTGATGTTCGCAGCCATGAAAAATGAGCTCAGGCGAATTAGTGAACAACAAATGGAGGAGTTGCACACTCGCTTCGATCAACTATCCAAGAGTCTCACGAGGGGCTCTCGGTCCAGATCTCACAACCGGAGTACCCAGGGCACCAAAGGGGCACATAGTGAAGATTACTCGGCCAGTGAGGATGAGGAAAGGCCCAAGCGGCCCAAGAGGGACACATCCAAGAGCGAGATCAAGGGACTTAAGATCCAAGTCCCCGCATTCCAAGGCAAAAGCGACCCTGAAGCTTACCTGGAATGGAAGGCCGTATCGAGATGGTCTTTGACTGCTATGATATAGCGAGGAACAAAAGGTTAAGGTGGCCACTGTCGAGTTCACCGACTACGCCCTAGTCTGGTGGGACCAAGTAAGGACTCAACGAAGGAGAATGGGAGAACCACGAGTCCGGACTTGGCGAGAACTCAAGGCTTTGATGCGCAAGAGGTTCGTTCCAAGCTATTACAACCGCGATCTCCACTCCAAGCTTCAAACCCTCACTCAGGGCAACATGAGCGTGGAGGACTACTATAAGGAGATCGAAATGGCCATGATGAGGGCTAATATTCAAGAGGATAGCGACAACCATGGCAAGGTTTCTTAGAGGTCTCAACCCTGACCTACAAGAAGCCTTGGAGCTCCAACACTACTTGGACATGCATGACCTCCTTGAATTAGCTATCAAGGCCGAGAGGGGAAAGAAATTGAGGCGAGGGGCCCGCAACTACCAAACTTCCAATTCGACTCCATGGAGGGGCAACCAACCACGGAGGGCGACCCACGAAACTGGAAATTCGGCTACACCTACTTCATCTAGCCGAGTTCAAGGTAACGCTCCTAGCCGAAATTCCCATTTTACCCCTAACAAATCTGTTGATGCATCCAGGTCCACTACTAAGGCACCCAATGAGACTCCTAAGACTAGGAGTAGGGATATAAAGTGCTTCAAGTGCCAAGGGTTTGGACATATCCAGTCCCAATGTCCGAACCAAAGGATCATGTTAGTCACTCACAATGGGGAGATCGTGTCTGATGACGACGATTGTGAGGACATGCCTGGATTGATCAAGGGCGATTGCTTGGAGGATGACTCGGCCGAGGAAGAATGTTCTCCTACCCAAGGGGAAATTGGCTGTTTGGTGGCACGACGAGTGCTAACCGCCCGAGTCAAGGAGGACGAGCAATTGCAAAGGGAAAACTTATTTTACACCCGTTGTAAAGTAAGTAATAAGGTGTGTAGCCTCATCATCGATGGTGGGAGTTGCACCAATGTGGCAAGCCTGCTCATGGTGGAAAGCTTAGGACTTCCGACAACTAGACATCCACACCCATACCGCCTCCAATGGCTGAGCGAAGAAGGAGAGGTACGTGTCTACAAACAGGTACGCGTCCCTTTTTCCATTGGCACATACATTGATGAAGTTGTGTGTGATGTAGTTCCCATGCATGCTACACATATCATTTTAGGGAGACCTTGGCAATTTGACAAGCATGTTACATTTGATGGGAGGGCAAATAAATACACTCTTTTGCACAATAGTTAAATGCATTGGTTCTCAACACCACTCACACCTGCTCAAAGTGTTGAGGACCAATCTTTAAACTGCAAAGAGAGTGTATAGAGGACGCGCCAAAAAGGAGGAAACAAAGGTGGCCGACCCTTGGCAATGCTCCACTTCTACAAGTGAGCAATCTACCAAGGGTCAAGTGAGCACCACCTAGTGTCACACATGAGCATGGGACATCTAAACCAAACACTAGGAAGCAAAACATATGATAATCAAGGGCTAAAAATGTGCGAAAACTTGTAAATGCTGACCAGCCTGTTATTACTCATGATTTGTAAACATGTGCTACTCAACACTGATGAGCTCGACAGACATGCCTTCGAGTGTTTATTGCTCTTTTGCAGGAATTCGAGAATGTATTCCTGAATGAGGTCCCTGATGGATTACCACCCATTCGAGGGATCGAGCACCAAATTAGACTTGATTCCTGGAGCACCATTACCCACAACCCGCCTACCGCATGGGTCCGGAGGGAGACAAAGGAGCTTCAAAGGCAAGTTGAATGGCCTACTAGGTAAGGGTTGGGTAAAGAGAGTCTCAGTTCCTTGCGCTTGCCTGTGATACTTGTCCCCAAAAAGGACGGGTACTTGGCGCATGTGCACTGACTGTAGAGCCGTTAATGCTATCACTGTTAAATATCGTCATCAATTCCTAGACTAGATGATATGCTTGATGAACTTGATGGGTGCCATTGTTTTCACTAAAATTGACTTAAGGAGTGGTTATCATCAAATTAGGGATGAAAGAAGGCGATGAATGGAAACGGCTTTAAAAACCAAACATGGTCTATATGAGTGGGCTTGTCATTGCCCTTTGGGTTGACTAACGCCCCTAGTACATTCATGCGACTAATGAACCATGTTTTGAGACACTTTATTGGTAAATTTGTGATTGGTCTATTTCGAATGACATCTGATCTATAGCCCGTAATGACATGAGCACATGGAACACCCTGAGATTAGTTCTTAGCACACTTCGAGAGGCGCGCTATACGCTAACCTTAAGAAGTGCACTTTTTGTACTAATGAGCTTGTGTTTCTAGGTTATGTTGTAAGTTCACAGGGCATCAAAGTAGACGAGTCCAAGATTGAGGCCATCAAGCAATGGGCCCACGCCTACGTCTGTCCCTGAGGTGCGAGCTTCCATGCGCTTGGCAGGTTTCTACGGTGATTTGTCAAAGACTTCAGCACCATTGCTGCACCATTGACCGCCGTGACAAAGAAGAATGACAAATTCCATGGGAAGAAGCCCAAGAACAAGCATTCCTTACGCTCAAGGACAAACTCACACACCGCACCTTTTTAGCATTACCTAACTTTGACAAAAACATTTGAAATTGAATGTGATTGCTTCTGTGTTAGTATTGGAGCTGTGCTTATGCAAGACAAGAGGCCTTGTGCCTTCTTTAGCGAGAAATTGGGAGGAGCTGCTTTGAATTATCCCACGTACGACAAGGAGTTGTACGCACTCGTGAGGGCCTTGGAGACTTGGCAACACTACCTCCGCCCAAGGGAATTCGTGATACACACCGATCACGAGTCCTTGAAGTTTCTCAAGGGGCAACCAAAGTTGAGCAAGCGACATGCCAAATGGGTTAGTTTCCTTGACACCTTCTCTTATGTCATCAAGTACAAAACTGGCAAAACCAATGTGGTAGCTGATGCACTATCTCGTCGACATTCTTTGCTTGCTGTCCTTGATGCTAAGTTGCTAGGGTTTGAGACACTTAAGGAACTATATGCACATGACCATGACTTTGGTGACATCTATGCATCCTGTACTAAGAATCCACATGGAAAGTATTTTTTGCATGATAGTTTCCTGTTCTATGTGGATAAATTATGTGTGCCTAATTCTTCTATTCGTGATCTTTTGATTCGAGAGGCACATAGTGGTGGTCTCATGGGACATTTTGGAATTGTTAAGACTTTAGCAATGTTGCAAGAGCACTTTTACTGGCCTCATATTGCCGTAGGGATGTTGAAGCGCATGGTTGGTAGGTGTGCCACTTGCCACAAAGCCAAGTCTAAAACAAAATCCATATGGCTTGTATTACCCATTACCTATTCCACATCATCCTTGGTAGACTTGTCTATGGACTTTGTCTTAGGACTACTGAGGTCGCCAAGGGGCAATGACTCCATCTTTGTGGTAGTTGATAGATTCTCTAAGATGGCTCATTTCATCCCCTTGCCACAAAAACTGATTGATGCATCTCACATTGCTAGCTTGTTCTTTAAAAGAAATTGTCCGTTTGCATGGTATGCCTTAGACCATTGTTAGCGATAGAGATGTGAAATTCCTGAGTTATTTTGGAAGACTTTGTGGTCTAAACTTGGTACTCGATTGTTGTTTTCTACCACAAGTCATCCTCAAAGCGATGGACAAACTGAGGTTGTCAATCGCACCCTTGGTACATTACTTCAGGGTTTTGATTAAAAAGAATCTTAAGTCGTAGGAAGAGTGTTTGCCACATGTCGAATTTGCTTACAATAGAACTGTTCATAGTGCAACACACTACTCACCCTTTGAGGTTGTTTATGGCTTTAACCCCCTGACCCCCCTTGATTTGGTACCCTTACCTTCCTCTGAGCACACTAGCTTAGATGGGAAAAGAAAAGCTGAATTTGTGCGCAGGTTACATGAAGCCGTCCGAGCAAACATTGAGAGGCGTACTCAGCAATACGTCCAGCAAGCCAACAAGCACCGTCGCAAGATGACTTTTGAACCTGGAGATTGGGTTTGGCTGCATCTGAGGAAAGAAAGGTTCCCTAAGCAACGCCAAAGTAAATTGTCCCCAAGGGGTGATGACCTTTCCGTGTGCTCCAACGTATCAATGACAATGCCTACAAATTGGAGCTACCTGGGGAGTACAACGTGAGCGCGACTTTCAATGTCGCGGATTTGAGTCCATTCTTTGACGAGGAGGATCCAGATTTGAGGGCAAATCCTTCTCAAGTGGAGGGGGACAGATGTGTGCACGGACCTTGGCCCAAGTCATGACCCAGTTCGAGTTGCCATTGGGCCCAGTCACACGTGCGCGGGCCAAACGCTTCAAGGAGTCCCTCCAAGCCCTAGTGCGAAGCGTGCAAGACCAACAAAGAGGTCCATTAGAAACATTGAAGGCTTGGAAGGGGATACTCAAGTCATCTACACAATGATCCAAGCCCATGAAGAATCAAGTGGGCCTCCAAGTGGTTGGTCGACTAGGCCCTAGGCCTTAAGTACTAGGTTTTCATCTTTTAAAGTTGGATTAGATTATTAAATTAGGGTCATGGGCCGGCCATCTTGTCCAAAGAGTGGCCGCGCCCTTGCTTGCTTTATTAGGGTTCATTAGTCCCTTGACCTAGCCCTTAACCTATATAAAGGCTCCACTTTGTACGGTTCAAAGGGTTACGCACTTATGATAATAAAATTCTGTTTTTAAGTTTCTCTTCAATTATTGAGAGCAACTTGTCCCTTTACTTGCTTTGGCAAGGGTTATTGAGCAATCTTGCGCTTGCCATGATTGTTCTACCGACCTATCCACTTGAGTATTCACCTCAATTTGGAGTCGTCGTTCTACCGCCTTTAATCAAATAGTGTCGTCCGTTTTGGTTTTAGGCTCCGCAATCCAAGCGTTGGACAACCTCGCTAGATCCTTGGGCAAACGTGCTATGTGTCTCGAAACGAGTTGATCGAGGACCGTATCACGGAGCCCTTGCTATTTGAGCCCAATGGGTACCCAAGTATTTCCCAAAATTTTCCATCAATTAATGGGTTATAATTGGGATTTGTCCCATTTTAAACCCAATATCCAAATTCCAGTATCCATCCCGCTCAAAGTCCCCATGGGCATGGGTAACCCATTGGGACTTGAGACAAATTGCCACCTCTACCTTTTACACTTTCCCTCAAAATCTGCATAAGAAATACAAGTGTTAGGATGGAAATTATACTCAAAAGAAGGTAAAAATGATGAATGAACCATAAGTAGCAAATGAGAGTCAAAATTTGGAATTCTCCCTTCATGGTGGGTTTGAATTGATTCCCCTTTGGTATGGACAGATTGAATTGAAATTGTTCCATGATGTGATCCCAAATAGATTTAATTCCTAAAAGACAAACTCCATGAAAACTTAGTGAATTGTACAAGTGACTTTGGAATGGAGCATGGCATGGACTAACTTCACTTGACTTTGCTTAATCTGCACAAACGAAGAAACACTAAATAAAGCAAAGGTAAGTTCGTTAGGAAACAATAAGCCCTCACATTTTTGCTCAAAATTGGCTCACTTTCTTTTTTTCTTCCTTTTTACCACTCATCTCATCAGATTTTCCATCTCTTTATCTAGCTTAACGCCTCGATTGTTTTCTCACTATCAACCTTCTCAACAAATGTTCAATATGATGAGATACTCCTTTTGATGTGTGCACGGACTTTAGCCCAAGTAATGACCCAGTTCGAGTTCTATTGGGGCCTAGTCACACGTGCACAGGCCAAGCGCTTCAAGGAGTCACTTCAAACCCTTGTTGGAAACGTACAAGCCCAACAAGGGGTCCATAGGAATATTGAAGGCTTGGAAATGGATCACCGAGTTGCCTACACATTGATCCAAGCCCATGAGAAGCCAAGTGATGATTGTTAGTGGCTTTAGCCCATTAGTTAGTCTCTTATTGTTTTCCCTAATAAAGGGGTTCGGCCCATTCGGCCCATTTAGCCATTAAGTATGGCCGCCCCTCTCCCCTCAGTCTAACCTAGGGTTTCATTAGCTCTTTAGCCTATATAAAGGCTCACTTTGTAAGGTTATGGGGGTTACGCAATTTTGATAATAAACATTTAGTTTTGTTTTCTCTCCATTGAGAGATTCAAATCCTTTACTTGCTTTGGCAAGGGTTTTTGAGCAATCTTGCGCTTGCCCATAATTGTTCTACCGACCTATCCACTTGAGTATTCACCTCAATTTGGAGTCGTCGTTCTACCGCCTTTAATCCAATCGTGTCGTCCGTTTTGGTTTTAGGCTCCGCAATCCAAGCGTTGGATAACCTCGCTAGATCTTTGGGCAAACGTGCTACGTGTCTCGAAACGTGTTGATCGAGGACCGTATCACCTTTGTTGGGAATAGGGTCAGCTACCTCCTTCTTAAAAACTCACTTTGATAGAATCCATTTGACTCCATTTATTTCTGGTGTAGAAGACGTTGATATGTCTCCCAAAATGACTCCGCATTAGGTGGTTCAACTCTAGGTTTAGGCCTAGAAAATGTTGAATGAACCTTCTTATCACCTCTTGTATAAACCGGCTTTAAAGAGGTAAATTGTATGGAACCCCTCCTCTTGAGAGATTCGTTCTCTCGCTTGGGTTTATGTTTGTGTTCCCTCGCTCCCCTTTGGCTTTTCCTTGATCGAAATGAGGTGTTAGAATGATATGCCTCATCATCCACATCATGATCAGCATTCTGAACACTTGGAGCCCTATTGTGTGTATCTTCAGTACCTCGCATCTCAATGGCAGCTAACCTGTCAGATAATTGTGTCATCACAAATTCATGTCTCTCCGCTTGTTTTCGAAGAGCTTGGAGCACCAGTTTGAGTGACACATCAGTCTCAGACGGCTCGGGTATGTTCCCCTCTTGAGACATACTGTCAAACCTGCAAAACAAGTGTATCCTAGTCTACCTTGCAAAGCACTCGTGTATCACTCAAGGAAAACACACTCACTCTCAATTTCCCTTCTCGAAGTTCTTAAAACAACTCAAACTCTCAAAAATTTCAGAATTAATTACCCTATAAGCAAGTAATAAGACACAAAGCAGAATTTTGCAAATCCTAGAAAAAGCTCTACCCGAAGCTGGAACTTTTTGTGCTGCTGTTTTGCTGAGTTTCTGGTCAGTATTTTGGAGGGTAAATAGTGCTTTTGTGGTGCTCAAATAATGTAAGAACCAGTCCTCAAATTTCAGTCAAATCAGTTCGCAAAAACTAGCTCAACCGATTTTAGAAACTCAAGAATTCAAAGGCAGTTTGGCTAAGGTGTTTGTGGCAGTTTAGGTTTGGTTTTGGAAACTGATTTGGGTGTATTTGGGGCTGGTTAGGTCGTTTGGGGTCGTTGGAATTCAATCAAGATTGGAAACTCAAGAGTTGGAAACCAATCAAGATTTGGGAAACCAATCAAGATTTGGAAACTAATCAAGATTTGGAAACCAAGCAAGATTTGGAAACCAATTAAGAATTGGAAACTCAAGGTTTGGGAACTAATCAAGATTTGGAAACCTGATTTCCTTTGTGTGAGAGCCAATTCCTTCTCTTCTTCCTTTTTTTCGTTTTTTTTTTTTGCTTTGGCTCTTCAAGG
Source organism: Coffea humblotiana (assembly GCA_023065735.1). Classification (NCBI taxonomy): domain Eukaryota; kingdom Viridiplantae; phylum Streptophyta; class Magnoliopsida; order Gentianales; family Rubiaceae; genus Coffea; species Coffea humblotiana. The sequence continues at coordinate 33,593,514 of CM041213.1, read as the reverse complement.
AACACAAATTCAGGTCACACCAACAAGTTCAAGAAATGGATGAAAGGTTATATAAATTTCAAGAAAACCCTAGTTCTTGATTTATTATTCAAGAACTTTCAAAACAAGACTTGGTGGTCCAAGAACTTCAAGAATTTTGTTCAAGAAGCTCAAGAACTTCCCCAAATTATGTTGTGGTGTCCAAGATTTGCAAGAACAACAACCAAAACTCAAGAAATAGGCAAAACAGAATTTCAGCAATACTCAAAAGAAAATTCCAGCAATTTAGACACTAAAACAATATAAGTACGTGACTTTTTTTTTTGTTTTTAAACCCTAACAACCCAAACACAAGTATAACAGACCCAAGAACGAAATTTGGACAGAAAACACAAAAGACAACACCCAAACAGATTTTTTTGTGTTCGGATGAACAGTACGTGAACAGTGCGGTGAACAGTTTTTTTTTTTTGACAAAAGACACAAACTAACAAGGTATGAGCAACTTCAATTGAAAGAGAATTAACCTGATGCTCTGATACCAACTGATGAGCAACCCTAGAGGAAGACCCTCCTAGAACCTCCCAACTTTGTAATATCAGAGTTGGACCTTTTCTCCCAATGGAAATTGAACGCGATTGTTCTCATGAACTCAAAACCTCTGACACACGAAGGTAATCAGCAACCTTAAGCAGATAATGATGGATGAAGAGACACCACGATTAGGGAACAAACTAATCGATAAAGTTTGATTTGAATCCTAAGCTATGAACTCAAGAATCCAAGAGTAAGTTTGATTAAGAACTTGAAGGAAAATTCCTCACGATTTCTGGTTGTAATATTCGTCCCTTATTCTGAAAGATAAGAAGCCTTATATAGGCGTGTAAAAGACCTAAACTAAGCTGCCAACAAAACCTAATCCGATTTGAAATTTCCCTTGCTAAACTCGGCCCAAGCCCAAGAGCAACTAGGAAAACCCTAATCAACTTAACACGAACAAATAACGTTGGTGCTTGACTAAAGCAAGCTTATGACTAACTAGACAAGCTATTTTAAGGATTAAAACTAGAGGATAACATGTCCTTTGTGCGATTAACAAACTACTAAACTAGGTAGCTTTAGAACAACTACTAACTAAGCTAACAAGTATGAGATCATTCTTTCACTTCAAACGTACAAGTGAACAAGGTAACTTCATGGTCCACCAAATCTTCAAACTTAGCTTGCTCCTTGCTTGTATGGTGAATGATCAAGACTCGTACAGCTTCCTTCACCCTCTTGGATCTTGATCTTGTCATCGGACCACCAATGTTGATCAAAGGATCCTTGACCTAAGGTTGAAGTTGTTGCGCACCCGTATCCGCATCAACTTGTACCTATTCAAATTGGCAAGTATGTGGATGAGGTGTTGTGTGATGTAGTCCCAATTCAAGTGTCACATGTATTGCTGGGTAAAGCGTGGATGTTGAGGCGAGAAGTTAAATATGATGGACATACTAATAAGTATTCCTTCTTACTTAATAGTCGTCGTTCTGCACTTGTATCACTTATTTATGATCAACTTTGTATTGATCTAGCATACATGAAAAGCGAGCATGAGCATTATAATATGAAGAAAGAGCAAGATGAGGGAATTATGCCTGATGAGGTAAAATTCGAGGGAGTTGAAAAGGAGAAAGAGGTTGAGAATAATGAGAGGAAAAAGTCAGCTATTGAGCATGAGAAAGAGATTAAAAATTCTAAAAGTGAGCTGATTGTGAGAAAGGATGTGAGATCACACATTTTTTCTAACGATCTTAACTCTACTTTGTTTAGTGTTTCTACATTTATGCAGGTTAAGCAAGGAGAAATTGAGTTGATCTTGGCATGTTCTATTCCTAAATCCATTGGTGAATATCAAACTTTTCATGGAGTGTTGATCTTAAGTGCTGTATCTCTTTGTTATCCATTGATGTTCAACTTCAACCATGAGCCTGATTTGCTTGTTGGAGGAATAATGAAGTTTTAAAGAGAGTTTCTACGCTTGAAACTTGTTATAAACTTCCTTCTTATTTCGTTGGTGATAATTCTTTCCTCATTGTTCCAAATTCTGATTCCTTACAACCTGATTTTATTCTTCAATTTGAAGGTACAAAAGCTGCCATCTCGATCTTGCTCCATTTGTGCAAGATAGGCCATACCAACAACAACTTGCAATGAATTTTGTAACTTTGCACAATCATATTCGGGACTTTTCTAAACTGATTGAGCATCACTATGAAGATCCTTATCTTGTGAATGTGAATGGTAAGCTGTCAAGTGATTTTATACCTACAAATGCTAATTGTGTGATTTATTGTGTAGGTCCAAATTCGAGCATTCCTGACAAAAGGCTGATTAGAGAGTTTTGGAGTGGAACCTGGAATTTTCACAAGCTTTATACAAGATGTTTCTTGTCTTGGAGAATGTCTTTGTTCAAAAGCATCGTAAGACTGGCCAAACGGCATGCAACATGGCTCGTAGCCATTCATCTATTTCCAACATTGCTATCCTATAAGCGCTCCATCGATTTGTGGACAAATCGCTTTCAAGAGAAGGGGAATGATATGATCCGGATCTTCCCTACTCTAGTCCATGAAGATTTCGCATGCTCAAGTTTCACATGAAGCAAGTGATCAAGTTCATTGAAGATCCGAATCTATTTTTAGCTTATTTCATGTTGTCTTTGTTTAGATAATTTTCAACATTAGTAGTTGTTAATTAGAGTTAGTTTAGTCATTTGAATTAGGCAATAAAGGCTAGGTCATGTGGACCATTATTGAGCCCATTTCAGTTAGTTAGTTTCTTATTCTAGTCTACTTAGAGTTTTAGGAAAGCAGTTAATTGCTTCCAAATTTGTTTAGGGAGTTGTGTCAAGTTTAGAAACCAAGTCAAATAAGGAAACTTGTATTGTTTCCAACTTAGATTAGGTTTTTAAGTCTTGCAAGGCTATAAATAGTCAAGCTTATGATATTTTCAAGAAGTTAGACAATTATGAGATTTCGTTTAATACAAAAATTGAGAGTTCTCTCATTGGCTTCTTGTCAGTTTCACTTGAATTTCTTAGATTAATTCCCTAGGATCTTCAAGTTCGACTTATCAATCTAGAATGGCACTAGATTGTGGTGTCATCTACCCTATACCAAGGTTCGTTAGTCACGTGATTAACGGGTCAAGGTTCCATCATTTTCCAAACGTGTTTCGTCCCTCTAGATCCTGTGCGCTTGTCTCTTGCGGGTTTCGTCACAAGTTGGCGACATTCGTATCAGTTGGATACTAAAACAATATAAGGTACGTAACTTTCAACAATACTCAAAAGAAAATTCCAACAACTTGGACACTAAAACAATATAAGCTACGTGACTTTTTTTTTGTTTTAAACCCTAACAACCCAAACACAAGTATAACAGACCCAGGAACGAAATTTGGACAGAAAACACAAAAAGACAACACCCAAACAGATTGTTGTGTTCGGATGAACAGTACCCGCGGATGAACAGTACGTGATCAGTACTTTTTTTTTCTATTATTACGAACAACAAGGGAAGACACGAATAGCAATGGAAATGATGAAACGCTAAACACTAGAAACACATGAAGACAAGATACGAAACAATAAACAAGGGATATAACGTGATACCTCTAACTAGCTCTGATACCAACTGATACGAATGTCACCAACTTGTGACGAAACCCGCAAGAGACAAGCGCACAGGATCTAGAGGGACGAAACACGTTTGGAAGATGATGGAACCTTGACCCGTTAATCACGTGGCTAACGAACCTTGGTATAGGGTAGATGACGCCACAATCTAGTGCGATTCTAGATTGATAAGTCGAACTTGAAGATCCTAGGGAATTAATCTAAGAAATTCAAGTGAAACTCACAAGAAGCCATTGAGAGAACTCTCAATTTTTGTATTCAACGAAATCTCATAATTGTCTAACTTCTTGAAAATATCATAAGCTTGGCTATTTATAGCCTTGCAAGACTTAAAAACCTAATCTAAGTTGGAAACAATACAAGTTTCCTTATTTGACTTGGTTTCTAAACTTGACACAACTTCCTAAACAAATTTGGAAGCAATTAACTACTTTCCTAAAACTCTAACTAGACTAGAATAAGAAACTAACTAACTGAAATGGGCTCAATAATGGTCCACATGACCTAGCCTTTATTGCCTAATTCAAATGACTAAATTAACTCTTAAATTAACTCTAATTAACAACTACTAATGTTGAAAATTATCTAAACAAAGACAACATGAAATAAGCTAAAAATAGATTCGGATCTTCAATGAACTTGATCACTTGCTTCATGTGAAACTTGAGCATGCAAAATCTTCATGGACTAGAGTAGGGGAGGATCTGGATCATATCAAATGCACCACTTCAAGATTATTCCGTACCTCTTCTAGAATCCCCTTGTATTTCTTTTCCGATTCCATGTTCTTATATATTAGTTCCATTTTCTCCGCATATTCTTGTTTCCATCGTCCTTCCCAATAGTCAACCAATTTCTTTTGGAATTCTACCTCTATCCGAAGGGTGTCTATTTCGTTATGCATACCTTCCAAATTTATCATATTACCAATTCCCTTAAGGTCAAATGACAGCCTGCCATGAAAATCAAAAGATTGGAATAAATAACTAATCACAATTGGAAACTTTAGCCATATCACTCTTTCATTCTTTTGCCTACAGGTTACCCAAGAAATATGAATTTTAACTATATCCTACTAAGGTAGATAAGGAATCTAAACATAAGTACTTATTCTTATTTTTGGGTCATTTCACGAGAATTACTATCATCGCTTATCCATGAAACAAAATGTAGAATTATATTCCTTAAGGTAGAAGTTCCGCACCTAACTCATTCTCTCTTATACACTCACTTATAAACTTATTCAAGAAGAAACTATAACCTCTTACCCCTCAATAGTGCTTTTCCCATCCTCCATCAGGGTGGTTATCCTAATTCTGCCAAAATTCGTATACAAGTATAGAACTAACACTTTTGTCCCCGAAAATTCCATATATAATTCAAAACTTAAATAGAAATCAAAGTCAAGTTCCTATGCGGTATCATGGAAGAGTAGAAAATAAAAAAAAATAGTCAAGCAAGAGTTAAAACGAGTTCAAAAGAAATTCATGTATAACCGGAATCGAATCGCAAAAAAATCATAAAAACACGAAATAAGGGTACACAGGTACGGGAGTAATAAAACAAACTACAATACTAGTGCCTTAACGTTCACAACGATCACAAAACTAGCTATCATCTACAGAAATCCTATGATGAGCAACCCTAGGGGAAGACCCTCCTAGAACCTCCCAACTTTGTAATATCGGAGTTGGATCTTTTCTCCCAATGAAAATTGAACTTGATTGTTCTCATGAACTCAAGACCTCTGACACACGAAGATAATCAGCAACCTTAAGTAAATAATAATGGATGAAGAGACACCACGATTAGAGAACAAACTAATCGATAAAGTCTGATTTGAATCCTAAGTTATGAACTCAAGAATTCAAGAGTAAGTTCGATTAAGAACTTGAAGGAAAAATCCTCACGATTTCAGGTTGTAATATTCATCCCTTATTCTGAAAGACAAGAAGCCTTATATAGGCGTATAAAAGACCTAAACTAAGCTACCAACAAAACTTAATCCGACTTGGAATTTCCCTTGCTAAACTCGGGCCAAGCCCAAGTGCAACTAGAAAAACCCTAATCAACTTAACACGAACAAATAACGTTGGTGCTTGACTAAAGCAAGCTTATGACCAACTAGATAAGCTACTTTAAGGATTAAAACTAGAGGACAACATGTCCTTTGTGCGATTAACAAGCTACTAAACTAGGCAGCTTTAAAACAACTACTAACTAAGCTAACAAGTATGAGATCATTCTTTCACTTCAAACGTACAAGTGAACAAGGTAACTTCATGGTCCACCAAATCTTCAAACTTAGCTTGCTCCTTACTTGTATGGTGAATGATCAAGACTTTTAAAGCTTCATTCACCCTCTTGGATCTTGATCTTGTCATCGGACCACCAATGTTGACCAAAGGATCCTTGACCCAAGGTTGAAGTTGTTGCGCACCCGTATCCGCATCATTCCCTCTCTCCTCGAAAGGATTCGTCCTCGAATCTTCAAAGTCTGTATCAAAGTCAAAAGGAGATAGGTCAGACACATTAAAAGATGCACTTATGCCATACTCACTTGGAAGTTCCAATTTGTAGGCATTGTCGTTTATCTTTTCCAGGACACGAAAAGGTCCATCTCCTCTTGGATGTAATTTGGTCCGTCGAGATGCTGGAAACCTTTCTTTCCTCATGTGCACCCAAACCCAATCACCAGATTCGAATACAACATGCTTTCTACCCTTTATTCGCATGTGTTGCATATTGCGCATTTTTCTTCTCAATTTGAGCTCGAACTCTCTCATGCAAGGTCCGAACAGCCTTTGCCTTTTTGACACCATCTGCGCTTAAACACTCATCAACAGGAATAGGTGATAAATCTAGAGGAGTTAGCGGCTGAAACCCATAAACAATTTCAAAAGGAGAATGAGTAGTAGTAGAATGAGTGGTTCGGTTGTATGCAAACTCGGCAATAGGCAAACATTCTTCCCACTTCTTCAAATTCTTTTGAACAATGGCTCGAAGTAAAGCACCAAGGGTTCGATTGGTTACCTCAGTTTGACCATCCGTTTTAGGATGACTAGAGGTAGAAAATAACAACTTAGTTCCCAACTTTCCCCAAAGTGATTTCCAGAAATAGCTTAAGAATTTCACATCCCTATCACTTACAATAGTACGCGGTACCCCATGCAATCTAACCACGTCCTTGAAGAATAAATCAACAACATGGCGCGCATCATTTGTTTTCCTACAAGGGATAAAGTGAGCCATTTTAGAAAATCTATCCACTACAACAAAGATACTATCCATACCTCTAGAAGACCTTGGTAAACCAAGCACAAAATCCATGGATAAGTCTGTCCAAGGGGCATGAGGTACGGGTAAAGGAGTGTACAATCCATGAGGGTTACTCCTTGACTTTGCCTGCTTACACTTTAAACACTTATCACAAATGTTAGCAACATCACGCCTCATTTTAGGCCAATAGAAGTGTTCATGCAAAATGTCAAGAGTTTTATCAACGCCAAAATGTCCCATCAACCCTCCGCCATGGGCTTCTCTAACAAGCAATTCCCTAAGTGAACAGTTGGGAATACATAGGCGATTTTCTTTGAACAAGAACCCTTCATGCCTATAAAACTTTTGAAATGCAGCATGTTCACAAGCTTTAAACACATTAGAAAAATCGTCATCATGTGCATACAAGTCTTTAATGTGCTCAAAACCAAGTAACTTAGTGCTCATGGTAGTGATCAAAGTATACCTCCTAGACAATGCATCTGCAACGACATTATCTTTCCTCTTCTTATACTTAATGATATATGGAAAGGAATTAATAAATGCAATCCATTTAGCATGTCTTTTATGCAACTTACCTTGACCTTTAAGGAATTTAATTGATTCATGATCAGTATGTATTACAAATTCTTTAGGCATAAGATAATGCTGCCACACTTCAAGAGCACACACAACAGCATACAATTTTTATCATAAGTAGGGTAATTAAGAGCTCCCCCACTCAACTTCTCACTGAAATATGCCAAGGGTCTATTGTTTTGATGTAGGATAGCCCCTATGCCTATTCCACTAGCATCACATTCAACTTCAAAAGTCAAATCAAAATTAGGCAAAGCAAGAATAGGTGCTGAAGTTAACAAATTCTTAAGCTTATTAAATGACTCTTCTTGCTCTTTTTCCCATTGAAACCCCACATTCTTTTTAATTATCTCATTCAAAGGTGTTGCAATAGTACTAAAGTCTTTAACAAATCTCCTATAGAAACTTGCAAGACCATGAAAAGACCTTACCTGGGACACATTGGTTGGAGTCGGCCACTCTAAAATGGCCTTTACCTTGGCTGGATCAACACTTATGCCATTTGCACCAACAATATATCCAAGAAAGTTAACTTCATGAGTGCAAAAGATACATTTTTCCATGTTAGCAAATAGTCTATTTTCACGCAAGGCACTTAAAACAAGTTTCAAATGATCAACATGCTCATCTAAAGACTTGCTAAAGATCAATATATCATCAAAATAAACAACAACAAACTTTCCAAGAAAATGCCTTAAAACATGGTTCATTAATCTCATGAAAGTACTTGGAGCGTTTGTTAAGCCAAAAGGCATCACAAGCCACTCATAAAGACCATACTTTGTTTTGAAGGCAGTTTTCCATTCATCTCCTTCCTTTATCCTTATTTGATGATAACCCGATCTTAAATCAATTTTAGTGAAAATGATTGCTCTATGCAAATCTTCTAACATATCATCTAACCTAGGAATAGGATGACGATACTTAACAGTAATGTTATTAATTGCACGACAATCTGTACACATTATCCAAGTCCCTTCTTTCTTAGGCACTAAAATAACTGGAACTGCACAAGGACTAAGAGATTCACGAACCTGTTCTTTTTCAAGGAGAGAATCGACTTGCCTTTGGATTTCCTTTGTTTCCTCCGGATTTGCCCTATAGGCTGGTCGATTTGGTAGAATTGCTCCAGGAACAAAGTCGATTTGATGTTCAATGTCTTGAATTGGAGGTAATCCTTTCGGTAGTTCCTCTGGAAACACATCCTTGAATTCCTGCAAAAGAGAGTAGATTGCACTAGGAAGAGAATCGGTTATGCCAAGTGTGTAAAAAGAAGAATAATCAGCTTCCCTGTACATAAGTACTATGAGAAGACTTTGTGCATTCAAAACCCTATCTACTTCACACACACTCTGCATAGAAGCTCTTTTTTTCATTTTCAAGCTCTCGTTCTCACTGAGTCTTTTTCCACTCGAATTTTCTTTTTCACTCAACTCGGCCTCTACTTTCTTTTTCCCCTCATTTTCTCTCACATTCGGCTTTTTCTTTGCCTCTCTTGGCTGCCTTTTCTCTCTCTCTTTTTTAGATGCAATTGTTCTTCATACACTTGTATAGGTGTCAAGGGTGAAAGAGTGATTTTGAGGTTGTCCATAATGAACTTATACTTATTAGTGAGTCCAATATGATCAGCCTGTCTATCATACTCCCAAGGACGCCCCAACAAGACATGACTAGCATGCATAGGAATTACATCACATAAAACTTGGTCCTTGTATCGACCAATAGAAAAAGCAATTAAAGCTTGTTTGGTCACCTTGACTTCCCCCCCATCATTTAACCAAGATAATCTATAGGGTTTAGGGTGGTAAGTCCATGGAATGTGGTTTTGCTCAACAAAATCAGCGGCTACACAATTAGTACAAGAGCCACTATCAATGATCATAAGACATACCTCATCTCCAATTTTGCATCTCGTATGAAAGATGTTGGTTCGTTGGAAATCATCTTCTTGAGCTTGTGCATTGAGCACTCTCATGGTTACCATAGTTCGAGCTACGGGGTCCTCCTCTATCTCAACCATGTCATCATCCTTCCCTTCCTCTTCAAGCGGTGGCATGTCCGCATATTCCTCCTCTCCTTCGCTTTGCCACACTCCCTCTTCATTCATGTACATGATGCTTCGGTTAGGGCATTGAGCCATGAGGTGGCCAATTCCCTTGCATTTGAAGCATTCCTTTGGCTGGTTGGTAGATGTATTTGCCCCTGGAAAAGTCGGCCGCAGGGTTGGTTTAGAAGAAGTTGCACTTGGATGGGATGGTTGTTCCATCCGCTTGTTTTCCCTCTCTCTATTACCTTGCCTTGGCCAAGCATTGGATGTTGGCAATTGATTTCTTCTCCAAGGAGTGGAAGAGGATGTAGTGGTTCGGCCACTAGGTGTCTTTATAGGTAAGGTTTGCTTTTCCACCTTCTCTGTATAAGACACCATTTGTTGAAGCTCAAAGTGGTCTTGAAGCTTAACCTTCTTCCTAATTTCAGGATTTAATCCATTAAGGAACCTTGCCATGGTTGCTTCCGGATCCTCTTGTACATTGGCCCTTATCATTGCTACCTCCATTTGTTTGTGGTACTCATCAACAGAATTAGACCCTTGAGTGAGTCGTTGGAGCCGATTGTACAAGTCCGTGGTATAATGGAAGGGTACAAATCGTTTCCTCATCACTTGCTTCATGTCAGTCCAAGTGTCAATTAGTTGTTCCCTATTTCTCCTCCTTGTGGCACATAGTTGCTCCCACCAAATAGATGCATAATCTTGAAATTCAATAGCTGCAAGTTTCACCTTTTTCTCTTCAGAGTAATTGTGAACTTCAAACACTTGCTCAACTTGCCTAACCCAATCCAAGTAAGCTTCAGGATCATTCTTCCCATGAAAGGTAGGCATCTTAGTCTTGATGGAACCAAGATTGTCATCGGTTCGGCTAGGTCGGTCTCGACCTTCCCTCGCTCCCCTTTGGCTTTTCCTTGATCGAAATGAGGCGTTAGAATGATACTGATGTGTGCACGGACCTTAGCCCAAGTAATAACCCAGTTCGAGTGCCATTGGGCCCGGTCACACGTGCACGGGCCAAACGATTCAAGAAGTCACTCCAACCCCTAGTGCAAAGTGTGCAAGACCAACAAGAAGTCCATAGAGATATTGAAGGCTTGGAAGTGGAAAATCAAGTTACCTATACGATGATCCAAGCCCATGAGGAAGCAAGTGGGCCTCCAAGTGGGTTGGTCGACTAAGCCCTAGGCCTTAGCACTAGGTTTTCATCTTGTTAGAGTTGGATTAGATTGTTAAATTAGGTCATGGGCCGGCCCACCTTGTCCAAAGAGTGGCAGCCCCCTTGCTTGCTTTATTAGGGTTTCGTTACTCCCTTGACCTAGCCCCTTAGCCTATATAAAGGCTCACCATGTACGGCCAAAGGGTTATGCAATTTTGATAATAAACAATTAGTTTTGTTTTCTCTTCCATTGAGAGATTCAAATCCTTTACTTGTTTTGGCAAAGGTTATTGAGCAATCTTGCGCTTGCCCATGATTGTTCTACCGACCTATCCACTTGAGTATTCACCTCAGTTTGGAGTCGTCGTTCTACCGCCTTTAATCAAATCGTGTCGTTCGTTTTGGTTTTAGGCTCCGCAATCCAAGCGTTGGACAATCTCGCTAGATCCTTGGGCAAACGTGCTACGTGTCTCGAAACGTGTTGATCGAGAACCGTATCAATTGGCTTCAGAGCTTAGGTGGAGGTATTCTTCGTTATATCCTTATTTTCGTAGTTGTGTCATTAGGGTTATAGTATATCCGTTGCAATTATTCCCCAAAAAAAAAGTCGGTACTGTTCACGTCACTGTTCATCCGCGGCACTGTTCATCCGAAACACAAATCTGTTTGGGTGTTGTCTTTTTGTGTTTTCTGTCCAAATTTCGTTCTTGGATCTTGTCTTTGGGTTGTTAGGGTTTAAAAATAAGAAAAACAAAAAAAAAAGTTGCAACGGCTAGGGTTTCGTTTGCGGCTAGAGTTCTTGTGTGCTAGGGTTTTTCTTTGCGCAAATCTGTCCAAGCTTTCTTTGAGTCTTCCAAGTTGTTTTACTTGTTTTCCAAATCTGATTTGTGGTTAACTTGGTTGGTATTTTGTGAATCTTGAAGAGAACCTACAAGAATTTTGCGTTTCTTGAATTTCTTGACACAATCTTGAAGTTCTTGAAGTCTTGATAACTTGCTTGGGAGTTCTTGAAGGATCTTGAGGATCTTGAAGGTTTCTTGTGTGTTTCATTAGCCGAAACAAATCTGGAATATTATTCCATTCGGCCAAGTTTGTGCTGTATTTGTTCGTTATAAGTAAAAAAAAATAAATCGGGGGTACTGTTCACGTTGGTACTGTTCATCATACTGTAGAAGTACTGTTCATCCGAAAAAAAAGAAGAAAAAAGAGAGAGGAAAAGAAGAATCGGTTGGCAAGAAAACAAAGAGGAAAAAAGAATAGCAACCGAATTGTGTGGGGAAAAATTCTGATTTGTGCCATACTACTTGGAATAGAATTTGGAAGTTACTAAAAGTTGTTTCAGCAAAAGGTTTTTCTAAAAGGGTTTCCAAAACTAACTTGTTTTCCAAAATCAATTAGGAAACTAAGTAAAGCACTTGGATAACTCTTTTGTCTTCACTTGGGCACCCTCCTACATTTTCGGAACACCTTCCTACGTTTTAGGAACACACTCCTACATTTTAGGAGTTAGAGTTTTCGTTGATTCCTTTCACCTTCCATTTCTGTACGAGTCTAGAAAGCTTCCAAAACCGTTCATTCTTGTTTCCTTTTTGCACCAGCATTGTGTCTTGCTTCTTGATTACTTTTGTGGATAGTTTGGTGACAATTCTTGGATTTTGTGCGGCATTTCTCAACTACTCAAACCGACAGGTAAGGAATTTTGGTAAGTTTATTTGGGTGCTTTGAGTGATACACGAGTGATGAGCACATACATGTGAGCTTGTGTGTCGTGAGGAATCTCTTTTTTTCGTTGCTAACTTTTTGCAGGTTCCCTCATACATCATGGCGAGTACAAGATGCATAAAAGCTAACTCACAACATTGTCTTCCTGATCCTAAGGGAGTCAAAGAAATGGCATTACATGGCGTAGATGAGCAATTGGACATCGTCAAATCTCAGTTGCTTGGTTGGTTTTATACTCGTTGTAGTGTCAAAGATAAAATCTGTAGCTTGGCCATTGATGGGAGTTGTGAAGTCAACCTTACAAGTGCTATCATGGTTGAGAAATAAAATCTTCCAACCATTGATCATCTTCAACCGTACAAGTTGATGAGTACTCATGGTGATGTTTGGGTTACTAAGCACACACTTGTACCTATTCAAATCGGTAAATATGTGGATGAGGTGTTGTGTGATGTAGTCCCAATTCAAGTGACACACATGTTGTTGGGCAAAGCATGGATGTCGAGGCGAGAAGTTAAATATGACGGACATACTAATAAGTATTCCTTCTTGTTTAATGGTCGTCGTTTTGTACTTGTATCACTTACTTGTGACCAGGTTTGTATTGATCTAGCATACATGAAAAGTGAGTTTGACCGTTATAGAATGGAGAAAAAGCTAAATGAGGGAATTGTACCTGAAGAGGTAAAATTCGAGGGAGTTGAAAGCAATGAGATAAAAGGGTCAGCTGTTGAACTAGAAAAAGAGATGAAAAATCTGATGAAATGAGTGGTAAAAAGGAAGAGCAGAGAGAAAGTGGGTTGATCTTGATCAAGAATGTGAGGGCCTATTATTTTCCTAACGAACTTACCTTTGCTTTGTTTAGTATCTCTTCTTTTGTGCAGATTACACAAAGTCAAGTAGAACTGGTCATGGCATGTTCCATTCTGAAGTCACTTGGACACTTTGCGAGCTTCCATGGAATTTGTCTCCTAGGAGCTAAATCTCTTTGGTATCAATCCATGGAACAATGTCCATTCAAACCTGTCCGCACCATTGGAGGATTCATTCGAGCTCATCGTAAGAGGGAAATTCCAGATTCTATTTCTTGTCCTTTACCTATGGTTCGTTCATCATTTTTTCCTTATGTTGAGCATGTTACTAGCCCTAACTCTTGTTGTTCTTATGTAGATCTTGATGAGAAAGGACTAGCACTAGAATCTCAAGTTGAATCAATTGGTGGAAGGAATATTGAAGTGTCAAAGGGAGTTTTTACATTTAAATTTTGCTCTACACTTTTTTACCATTTAGTTAATAATGTCCCATTATTTCTTTATCCAATTTCTGAATTGTTTCAAGTTGAAGGTTATTTGTGTTTGTAGGTTGTAAAGCTGTCCAAAATTTCCCAACTATAACTAAAGACTTGCAACCTGATGTCATGCTTGTTCTAGCTGCATGTTGCGAAGAAGGGCCGAACTATACCACCTTGAACAACCAGATTCAGGATTTCTCTAGTTTCAATCGGCATCATTATGAAGATCTTTATCTTCATAATTTTATACCTATGACTACTCACTATGTGATTTATTGTGTAGGTAACATCATGCCAGTCCATGCTCGAAGGCTAATTAAAGAGTTTTGGGTTGCAACTTGGAATTTTTGCAAGCCTTATACACGTTCTTTCTTACCTTGGCGAATGTCCTTGTTTGAGAGCCCCTTGAGGCTGGCCAAACGGCATTTAACTTGGCTCGTGACCCTTCATTTCTTTCCAACGTGGTTGTCCGCTACGCGTACCGTCGATTTGTGGCCAAATCGCTTTCAAGAGTAGGGGAATGATGCAAACATAAAGATCATCCTCCAAACTATTGAGTCAAATGAAGAGTGGTTACAATTTGTTTCCCGTTCCGAGTGCTCCACCGTGTCAACAACAATGCTTCCAAATTGAAGTTACCTGGGGGAGCTCAATGTTAACACGACTTTCAATGTCGCGGATTTGAGTCCATTCCTTGATGAGGAGGATCTAGATTTGAGGACAAATCCTTCTCAAGTGGAGGGTCAATGATTCACATCATTGACTTTGTGTAATCTGCACAAAAGAAGAGATACTAAACAAAGCAAAGGTAAGTTCGTTAGGAAAATAATAGGCCCTCACATTCTTGCTCAAAATCAGCCCACTTTCTCTCTTCTCTTCCTTTTTACCACCCATTTCATCAGATTTTTTCATCTCTTTTTCTAGTTCAACAGCTGACCCTTTTATCTCATTGCTTTCAACTCTCTCGAATTTTACCTCTTCAGGCACAATTCCCTCATCTAGCTTTTTCTCCATTCTATAACGTTCAAGCTCACTTTTCATGTATGCTAGATCAATACAAAGTTGGTCACAAGTAAGTGATACAAGTACAAAACGACGACCATTAAATAAGAAGGAATACTTATTAGTTTGTCCGTCATATTTAACTTCTCGCCTCGACATCCATGCTTTGCCCAACAACACGTGTGTCACTTGAATTGGGACTACATCACACAACACCTCGTCCACATATTTGCTGATTTGAATAGGTACAAGTGTGTGTTTAGTAACCCAAACATCACCATGAGTACCCATCAACTTGTACGGTTGAAGATGATCAATGGTTGGAAGATTTAATTTCTCAACCATGATAGCACTTGCAAGGTTGACTTCACAACTCCCATCAATGGCCAAGCTACAGATTTTATCTTTGACACCACAACGTGTATAAAACCAACCAAGCAACTAAGATTTGACGATGTCCCATTGCTCATCTACGCCACGTAATGCCACTTCTTTGACTTCCTTGGGATCAAGAAGACAATGCTGTGAGTTAGCTTTTATGCGTCTTATACTCGCCATGATGTATGAGAGAACCTGCAAAAAGTTAGCAACGAAAAAAAGAGATTCCTCACGACACACAAGCTCACGTGTATGTGCTCATCACTCGTGTATCACTCAAAGCACCCAAATAAGCTTACCAAAATTCCTTACCTGTCAGCTTGAGAAGTTGAGAAATGCCGCACAAAATCCAAGAATTGTCACCAAACTATCCACAAAAGTAATCAATAAGCAAGACACAATGTGGGTGCAAAAAGGAGACAAGAATAGACGGTTTAGGAAACTTTCTAGACTCGGACAGAAGTGGAAGGTGCGCTAGTGTGAAAGGAATCAACAAAAACCCCAACTGCTAAAATGTAGGAGTGTGTTCCTAAAATGTAAGAAGGTGTTCCAAAAATGTAGGAGGGTGCCCAAGTGAAGACAAAAGAGTTATCCAAGTGCGTTACTTAGTTTCCTAATTGACTTTGAAAACAAGTTAGTTTTGGAAACCCTTTTAGAATAACCTTTTGTTGAAACAACTTTTAACAACTTCCAAATTCTATTCCAAATAGTATGGCGCAAATCAGAATTTTTCCCCACACAATTCAGTTGCTATTTTTTTTTCCTCTTTGTTTTCTTGCCAACCGATTCTTCTTTTCCTCTCTCTCTTTTTTTTTCCGGATGAACAGTACTTTTACAGTACGATGAACAGTACCAACGTGAACAGTACCCCCCATTTTTTTTTACTATAACGAACAAACACAACACAAGCTTGCCCGAATGGAATAATATTCCAGATTTGTTTTGGCTAATGAAACACACAAGAAACCTTCAAGATCCTTCAAGAACTCCCAAGCAAGTTATCAACACTTCAAGAACTTCAAGATTGTGGTCAAGAAATTCAAGAAACTCAATATTCTTGTAGGTTCTCTTCAAGATTCACAAAATACCAACCAAGTTAACCACAATCAGATTTGGAAAACAAGTAAAACAACTTGGAAGACTCATAGAAAGTTTGGACAGATTTGCGCAAAGAAAAAAAAACCCTAGCGCACAAGAACCCTAGCCGCAAACGAAACCCTAACCGTCGTAACTTTTTTTTTGTTTTTCTTGTTTTTAAACCCAAACACAAGATCCAAGAACGAAATTTGGACAGAAGGCACGAAAAGACAACACCCAAACAGATTTGTGTTCGGATGAACAGTACCCGCGGATGAACAGTGACGGTAAACAGTACTCGATGAACAGTGACATGAACAGTCCCCCCGATGAACAGTGCCGATTCTTTTTTTTTTTTGTAATAAGGCAGCGGACAACAACGAATTCTAGACGACACAAAGAGGAGAAAAAAAAAATAAGGATATAACGAAAGATACCTCCACCTAAACTCTGAAGAGATAGGTTGGACGTTGGGGTGAAATTGTGTAGAACCCCTCCTCTTGACATCTTTATTCACCATTCGGTCAAGGCGTCGATGAAGAGGCTCGAAAGCTTCATCCAAACTCTGCTTGAATTCTTCCATCATGGCCTCCATGTGTAGTTTTAAGTCCATGGTTTGTTCTCCAACTCCACTTGACATGCTTAGGTAAACCTGCAAATAAACAACTATCTCTCTTTCTGTTGTTTTTGTTGTTTTTTTTTTTGTACAATGTATAGGTCACTCACGCTCGTGTTTCACTGAAGTGTATCACTCTCTAATAGTCTCACCAAACAATTCCTTGACTTGCTAGTTGCTCGGGTTGAACAAGTTAGGCATCACCGTAAGGTTCGTTCTTGACTAGTCAATAAGTGACACAAGATAGTAGCAATGGATGGAGGTGAATGAAGACCTAGACATGACCTAAAACTCAGATTAGGACTAACAATAATTAACGACTCAAAAAGAAAGCAAGACAAGTGACTTCAAGGCTGAAATTTTGAAAATCCTAGAAAACTCTACCCGAAGGGCAAAATTTTTGGAATTTGTCGAATTGCAGATCCTCGGTCTTTTGGTCAGGTTTTTGGGGTATTTTGGGTGCTTTTTTGGTGTATAGGTCAGCCCTTAATTTGCAGTCCAATCGGATCACAAAGTGATGCTCAACCGATTCAAAATTGCGGGCTAGTTTGGCGTGGCAAGGTGTAGCAGTTGGCTTTTGGATTTTGGAAACGGAATTGGGTGTAAGGTGGGCTGTTTTAGGTCGGTTGGAGGGGAACTTGGGCCTTTGGCCGATGGGTTCTTGGCTGCTATTAATCCCAACAGAATTAGGATTAGTTGGAGTCAAGGTGGGACTTGGTGCACAATTAGGAAACTAGAGCCAATATCTTTTTTCCCTTTTTTTCTTTCCTTTTTTCATTTTTTTTCTTTCTTTCTTTTGTTTCTTTTGTGGCTCAACAGATTATTTTAAACACGTAGTTCCAGTCCAAAAAATTTGCTTGAATTCTGTTCTAGCTTCAAGATTCGCCAAGACAAGATTGAAGATTGTTTCAAGTATAAAGAACCCCACAATTTGGTTCAAGAATCTCCCCAAATCAGCCTTTGGTGGTTCAAGAACTTCAAGAAATTCGTTCAAGAAGCTCAAGAACTTCCCCAAATATGTTTTGGTATTCAAGTTTTGCAAGAAACAACACAAAAGTTCAAGAAATAAGGGCAAAACAGGTTCGGCAGCCTCCTAAGGAAAAATTTCCAGCAACGACTCAAGAACAATGAGGTATGTGAAACTTCTTTTTTTTGTGACTTTTTGCTAGGTTGTTTTCACGCCCCAAGCAACACAATAACCAACCAGAATTAGACCACAATCTAGACAAACTAACAGTAAATATTGGATGAAAATAATCTGGGCAGATTACAACACAAGGAACAAACCTACTTGATATGCGGCAATAAGAGGAAAAATCCTAGCCGTCGCAAATTTTTTTTTTCTCTAAACCAACACAAGACTTCAAGAACAATATAACAAGACAACAAAATAAGAAAGAAACACAAGTTATGCAAAGCAAAAAAAAAAAAATCGGATGAACAGTGTCGCTACAGTAGCGATGAACAGTACGATGAAACAGTACTTTTTTTTTTGGTGCCGCTACACCCTCAAGTGATGTTTTACATTCAATTTTGCGATATTATTAATAAAATTCCAGAATTTCGTCTTCCATTAAGGCAAATTCCTTTAGCTTGTGAAAGCTAAGTTGAACATCCTAGCGTGGTTCTTAGGTCGTTTATCGACTTATCAATCAAGCACTCACCCTTGATTGTGGCGTCCTCTACCGTTGAATCCGTCTTGAGTAGTCCAAGTTTGGATTCAATTCCATCCATTACCCAACGTGTCCTCTACGATCTAATCATTGGCTTCCGCATTCACATCATCTGGTATAAGTGGCAACAGTGAAGTGAAACGCACTCCATATGAATTGCATGAATTTGCACAAGTTGGAGTTGATAAAGTAAGCTTGTGGTGACCAGCTTTTGGACATGTGAGAAAGCACGAACGTGCACCACTTTTAAGCTAACAAGATGAAAACCTAGGACTAAGGCTTAGGGCCTAATCGACCAATCCACTTGGAGGCCCACTTGATTCTTCATGGGCTTGGATCATTGTGTAGATGACTTGAGTATCCCCTTCCAAGCCTTCAATGTCTCTATGGACTCCTTGTTGGTCTTGCACACTTCGCACTAGGGTTTGGAGTGACTCCTTGAAGCGCTTGGCCCGTGCACGTGTGACTGGGCCAAATGGTAATCGAACTGGGTCATTACTGGGGCTAAGGTCCGTGCATGGGCCCAAATGGTACTCGAACTGGGTCATTATTTGGGTTAAGGTCCGTGCACACATCAGTCCCAACTCTTTAATGACTTGGAAGTTATTAAAAGTTGTTTCAACAAAAGGTTTTTCTAAAAGGGTTTCCAAAACTAACTTGTTTTCCAAAGTCAATTAGGAAACTAAGTAAAGCACTTGCATAACTCTTTTGTCTTCACTTGGGCACCCTCCTACATTTTCGGAACACCTTCCTACGTTTTAGGAACACACTACTACATTTTAGGAGTTAGGGTTTTCGTTGATTCCTTTCACCTTCCATTTCTGTACGAGTCTAGAAAGCTTCCAAAACCGTCCATTCTTGTTTCCTTTTTACACCAGCATTGCGTTTTGCTTCTTGATTACTTTTGTGGATAGTTTGGTGACGTAATTTTCATAATAAAATTCTGGTTTTAGTTTCTCTTCAATTGTTAAGAGCAACTTGTTCCTTTACTTGCTTTGGCAAAGAGTTATTGAGCAATCTTGCGTTTGCCCTTGATTGTTCTACTGACCTATCCACTTGAGTATTCACCTCAATTTGGAGTCGTCGTTCTACCGCCTTAAATCAAATCGTGTCGTCCGTTTTGGTTTTAGGCTCCGCAATCCAAGGGTTGGACAACCTCGCTAGATCCTTGGGCAAACATGCTACGTGTCTCGAAACGTGTTGATCGAGGACCGTGTCAGTGATGATGTGAGCGCGGAAGCTATCTTAGAATCTTAGAGGACACGTTGGGTAATGGATGGAATTGAATCCAAACTTGGACCACTCAAGACGGATTCAACGGTAGAGGACGCCACAATCAAGGGTGAGTGCTTGATTGATAAGTCGATAAACAACCTAGGAACCACGCTAGGATGTTCAACTTAGCTTTCACAAGCTAAAGGAATTTGCCTTAATGGAAGACGAAATTCTGGAAATTTATTAATAATATCGCAAAACTGAATGTAAACAATGACTTGGGGCTATTTGTAGCCTTGTCTAACCCTAATAGAACTTGAAAAATATTAAGGAAATTCGGCAAGCCCATTGGGTCTCTCTTGGCCGAAAGCTAACCTACTAATTAATTAAGTTAATGACTAACTAAAGTACTATTGGACCTAAAGCCCACATGGCCGAAGCTAAGCTCAAGAAGAACTACTTAATCGAGGCCCAATCTTCCCTTTGAGGCTTGATCACTTGCGCCTTCAATTGCAAGCAATATCTTGGTAGTCTTGCAAGGATCCTCCAAATCAATTCCTTCAATGCTTGAGCTTGGTTCCTCTTGAGCTTATACGGCATGAACTAAGGCTTGAAGTGACTCTTTGAACCTCTTAACTTGTGCACATGTAACGGGCCTATGTGAACACCACGGCCAGCTTGCTCATTCGCATCATTCCCCTCCTCTAGAAAAGGATTTGTCCTCAAATCTTGGGGAAAAGTGGTACTCCATGTTGGTGCGCTTATAGGATAGCAATGTGGGAGTTAGATGAATGAGCACCAGCCACGTCACATGTCGCTTCGACAATCTCATGATGCTCTTGAACAAGGACATTCTCCAAGACAAGAAACACCTTGTATAAAGCTTGTGAAAATTCCATGTAGCACTCCAAAACTCTCTCATCAACCCATGGTCGTTGCATGTCAAGTTCAAACCTACAAAACAAATTACACAATTAGTATATGTAGGGTTAATACTACTTGACAACTTACGCTTCACATGCACTAGATAGGGATCTTCATGATGACTCTCATTCAGCTTAGAAAAATTTCGAATCTGATTGTGCAAGGTAGTATAATTCGACCCTAGTTGTTGCTGATTGGGCACTACTTGCCCATCTGGAGATAGAACAATGAGCCAATCGTGTTGCACTTCCGTGGAAGCATGAACCAGTGACGTAATGATACGGTCCTCGATCAACACGTTTCGAGACACGTAGCACGTTTGCCCAAGGATCTAGCGAGGTTGTCCAACGCTTGGATTGCGGAGCCTAAAACCAAAACGGACGACGCGATTTGATTAAAGGCGGTAGAGCGACGACTCTAAATTGAGGTGAATACTCTAGTGGATAGGTCGGTGGAACAATCTAGGACAAGCACAAGATTGCTCAAAACCCTTGCCAAAGCAAGTAAAGGAACAAGTTGCTCTCAACAATTGAAGAGAAACAAAACTAGTGTTTATTATCAAAATTGTGTAACCCTTTGACCGTACAAAGTGAGCCTTTATATAGGCTAAGGGGCTAGGTCAAGGGACTAACGAAACCCTAATAAAGCAAGCAAGGGGGCGGCCACTCTTTGGACAAGTTGGGCCGGCCCATGACCTAATTTAACAATCTAATCCAACTCTAAACAATATGAAAATCTAGCACTAAGGCCTAGGGCCTAGTCGACCTGTGACAGCCCCACCTCCCCCTAGGGCGTACCCTAAGGGTTAGCGAACTGCCTGCCCAGCTCTCGCCAGGACTGCTAACGGTCACATACACGCAAATATAAACATTTCGGGAGGTATACCAACAAGCAAGTTTGACAACAAGCGCGCAAAACGAAAACGAAAAAAAAATGGAACGAACGCGTCCCAAACACGGCTAAACTTTAATTAAGCATAGACAAGTACATTTCCAAGAAAGTACATCATATATACATGAGAAAATATATACACATAACCCGCTCTAGGGTTTTCCAATTCAAAATGAAATGTTCAAGTCCCACATTAGGGTTCCTAAAAGTCGAGGAGCTATACAAGATGCAAAAGAATGCCTAATAAGCTCTACTCGTTTCACCAAAACTCATGGTTCCCAATAACATGCCCTGTAAGGAAAACAAAAGTACGAGTGTGAGCTTTCGCCCAATGAGGTACTAAAATTCATGCATTCAAAGCGCACAAATAGCCATGCTCGATCATACTCAAATAACACACATAGGAAGAATACCAAACTAGTTTCACAAGTGAAAGGATACGGGTGGCTCTCGGGAGCCAATTTCCTTTTGCGACACTTGATCACTTCCCGTTGACACTCCGTCAACGTCCAACGGACACGTACGACCGTAGATCACCACTTTACTCCCAATACCTTCCACCATACATTCCCCTACCGGGCCCGAACACCTCACAGTAATCAGGGGTAATACTCGAGTATACCACAAGTCGAGGAGCAAACGCTCCACTCGACACACAGTGATCTCACGGCACGTTACCTAATCGACCGGCCCTTACCGGCTCGACTCGATAAACGGCCATTAAGGCTTGAGCTCAGTTATCACAGTAAAGTCGTAGGGCTCATACCCAAAACGACATGAAGCCAGACATGAATCCAATTCACAAGTATTCAGTTCAATTCACACATATCCAGTAATCAATTATACACATAAGAGAACGAGAGCGATAAAGTACACTCTCGCCTCAAGCACATAATCACAGTTATCCAATTCAAGGATCCAAGTACACAACCAAGTAAACACAAGCCATGCATAGTACACTCACCACTTAAGCAAACAAATCAAAATTTCTCGCCCGACGGTTGTCCGGGATCACCAACCCGACCTACAAGAAACAAGAAACTACCATTGATACTCGAATACGAGTCAAACGTCTCTTTCATGATTCACGCAAGTAAAGTTCAATTATAGCTTAAAAATGGAAAATACTTCGATTTTAAGGCTAAAGGTGTAACAAAATCTCAAACCTAAGAGGTAAAAGGAAAGTAAGAATAATTCTAGGAAAACAGTATTTTTCAGTTTTGCGCACCCTCATTGGAAAAATCATATCTCACAAATCTTAAGTCTAAAATTGATAAAATTTGTACCGTCGGAAAATACATTCAAAGGGGTACAATTACTTAGAAGACATATTTACAAGATTCAAATCACAAGTTAGTTAAATTCTAGCCTCAAGTCGCAGCATCGTCCAGTCAAAGACAGAACAGGTATGTAATTTCAGTCAACTTTGGAAAATCACCATAAATCACACAGACAGAACTAGGGTCAGAAATTTTCACGGTTTGTAGCCCTAGGAGTCTAGTTTAAAACACAACAAACGGAACTTAATTCCGATAATCCTACATCGAGTTATAACAGATTTCCCGAGACTGCTCAGGAATTCCTGCGGAAATTTTGACAGCACTTCCCTTAAATTCCAGCTTTTCCATCCTACAAACAAACATCAAATCCCATCCAATTCAACCACAATTACTACAATTCACTCATAGGCTACTCAATAACCTTCATTCCAAGCCAATTGCCATTCCAATCATCAATTATAGAAAAGCCCCAAATTCAAAACCCTAAAACTGAAATTTTCATTCAAAGCTGAAATTTTTCGCAAATAACCGCAATTCACATACAAGAGCTCCAATTGGCTCAATACTAAACCACCAATCCAAGACTAACTAGTATTTATCATATAAAACAGAAAAATTCCCAATAAAATCAGAAATTCACTAAACTTCCAATTAAACCATCAAAGCATCCATTAAACAAGTTATATAGCCACTCTAAGGCACTAATTTACCATTAATAGGAACAAAAGTGAAGTTTCCAAGCAAGGTACCTTAATTCCCCAAGAAAGATAGTAGCTTAGGAGTTCCACCACCAAAGTAGCTCCACCACTCACTTCAAACTACCTTAGCAAGTTGATTTTATGGAGTAATTTGAGAATCAAATGGTTGGATTTCAAGATTGAGCAAGAAATGGAAGAACACGTGAAGCTTTTCTCTCTTCTTTTCTCTCTAGGAAATTCGGCCAAGATGATGAAGAATGAAGATGATTTTTGGTCAATTTTAACCTTTTGGTAAAGGTGGTCAAAGTTAGGCAAGCTCCATCCAATGAAATCGCGACACGTGGCACCTTTTAAGTTTCATTCTTATCTTCTTACTCACTAGGGTTACTTCATCTAGGTAACCTCTAATCACCTACCAACACCTAGTAATTAACTCCCTGTACGCAAAACTTGACCTAATCGGCCGAATTTCTCTCACTTAACGCACTAGCGGGTCCCACGTCCACTATTTACTCCAAAAATCTCGTAAATTGACTTATACTAGAAAAATATTTTTAAAACCTTATTTACTCATAAAAATGTCTAGAAAAGTTATAAAATAAAGAAAATGTGGAAAACGGGTGCAAATAAATAAATTAAAGCCTAGAAATAAAGAAAATTTTTCGGGTTCTCACACGACCAACCTACTTGGAGGCCCTCTTGATTCTTCATGGGCTTGAGTCATCGTGTAGATGACTTGATTATCTCCTTCCAAGCCTTCAATGTCCCTATGGACTCCCTGTTTGTCTTGGACGTTTCGCACAAGAGCTTGGAGTGACTAGGCCCGTGCACGTGTGACTGGGCCCAATGGAACTCGGACGGGTTTATTACTTGGGTTAAGGGCCATGCACACATCAGTCCCCTCCACTTGAGAGCAATTTGCCCACAAATTGAAGCACGAATGGTGACAAGACGAGTCACATGCCTTCGACTCAATCTTGTTATGATGGCTACAGATGTCATCCAATGCAAAACCCACGTGCTAAGTTGGCAAATAACCCTTGTCGAATCTTGAATTGCACAAACCATCTTCAATGTATGCTCAACTTGATCATTTGTGGTTATGAGGTAAGGGTCCTCAAAGCGGTGTGATGGGTATCCCATGAAATCGAACTCCGACTCGAACACACTTGCAAGGCACCAAGGCGGATTTGGTGATGTTGGAGCTTCATGTGGACCAAGAGCAAGACGAAAATCATAGTGGCAATGGTCATTGAGGTACTTGTTCTTTAAGCGAACCCTTGGTACACAACCATTCCCAAAATGTGGAGCCGTCCCTTCAAGATGAGCTCGAATCAACTCCCCTTTGGTATGGACTGATTTGAGTTGACATTGTTCCATGAATTGATACCAACGGGGTTTAACTCTTGGAAGACCAACTCCATGGAGGCTTGCACAGTCTACAATTGATTTTGGAATGGAGCACACCAAGATCAGCCCAACTTGCCTTTGCTTGATCTGTATAAAAGAAGAAACACTAAACAAAGCAAAGGTAAGTTCGTTAGGAAAATAATAGGCCTTCACCGGGTTGCTCAAGATCAGCCCACTTTCTCTCTTTTCTTCCTTTTTACCACCCATCTCATCAGATTTTTCCATCTCTTTTTCTAGTTCAACAACTGATCCTTTCATCTCATTGCTTTCAACTCCCTCGGGTTTTACCTCTTCAGGCACAATTCCCTCACCTAGTTGTTTCTCCATTCTATAACGCTCAATCTCACTTTTCATGTATGCTAGATCAATACAAAGCTGGTCATAAGTAAGCGATACAAGTACAAAACGACGACCATTAAATAAGAAGGAATACTTATTAGTATGTCCGTCGTATTTAACTTTTCGCCTCGACATCCATGCTTTGCCCAACAACACATGTGTCACTTGAATTGGGACTACATCACACAACACCTCATCCATATATTTGCCGATTTGAATGGGTACAAGTGTGTGCTTAGTAACCCAAACATCACCATGAGTGCTCGTCAACTTGTATGGTTGAAGATGATCAATGGTTGGAAGATTTAATTTCTCAACCATGATAGCACTCGCAAGATTGACTTCACAACTCCCATCAATGGCCAAGCTACAAATTTTATCTTTCACACCACAACGAGTATAAAACCAACCAAGCAACTGAGATTTGACGAGGTCCAATTGCTCATCCACACCACGTAATGCCACTTTTTTGACTCCCGTAGGATTAGGAAGACAATGTTGTGGGCTAGCTTTTATGCGTCTTGTACTCGCCATGATGTATGAGAGAACCTGCAAAAAAGTTAGTGAACAAGAAAAGACCACAAATATATCCTTACTTCGCTCCCTGAGTGTTTCACTCACTCTCGTATTTGTCACTCAAAACACTCTAATGATCTTACCAATTACCTTTACCTGTTGGTTTAGGTAGTTGAGAGATGCTGCTCAAGTCCAATGAATGCAACCAACTTTCTCCACAAGAGTATTCAAGAAGTAAGACACAAGATGGATTGCAAAAGGAAACAAAAATGGACGTTTTTGGAAAGAAGTTAATGGCGGACAGATTTGGAAACTAATGCTAATGTGAACGGAATCAAATGGAAACCCTAGCTCCTAGAATGTAGGAATGTGTCCAAGTGGAAATAGAGGAGTTATCCAAATTATCTACTTAGTTTCCTAATAGATTCCGTCGCAATTTTTGTTTTTGTTTTTCTTGATTTTAAACCCTAACAACCCAAACACAAGATCCAAGAATGAAATTTGGACAGAAAACACAAAAAAGACAACACCCAAACAAAATTGTTCGGATGAACAGTACCGCGGGATGAACAGTACCAATGAATAGTGACGGTGAATAGTGACGGTGAACAGTACCTGATGAACAGTACGTTTTTTTTTTTATATAACTCAAACAATAAGAGCTCTTGGCCGAATGGAGTAAAAAAATTCCAGGTTTGGGTCAGCCACCAATTCACACCACAAACCCTCAAGAACTTAGCAAGATACGTTTCAAGAATTTCAAGAACTTCAAGATAGGCATCAAGAAATTCAAGAAACCCCTAAATCTTGTAGGTTCCTCTTCAAGATTCACAAATACCCACCAAGTTTACCAAAATTCAGATTTGAAACACAAGTAAAACACCTTGGATGACTCAAAAGAAACTTGGACAGATTTGGCACAAAAGAAACTTGCACAAACAAAACCCTAGCCGCACAAGTGAAACCCTAGCCGTCGCAAATATTTTTTTTTGTTTTCTTGTTTATAAACCCTAACAACTCAAACACAATATCCAAGAATGAAATTTGGATAGAAAACACAAAAAGACAGCACCCAAACAGATTTGTGTTTCGGATGAACAGTGCCGCGGATGAACAGTGACGTGAACAGTACGATGAACAGTATTCTATGAACAGTACTTTTTTTTTTGTGAATAAGGCAGCGGACAACAACGAATTCTAGATGACACAAAGAGAAAAAAAACAAGGATATAACGAAGAATACCTCCACCTAAGCTCTGAAGCCAACTGATACGGTCCTCGATCAACACGTTTCGAGACACGTAGCACGTTTGCCCAAGGATCTAGCGAGGTTGTCCAACGCTTGGATTGCGGAACCTAAAACCAAAACGGACGGCGCGATTTGATTAAAGGCGGTAGAACGACGACTCCAATTTGAGGTGAATACTCTAGTGGATAGGTCGGTGGAACAATCTAGGACAAGCACAAGATTGCTCAAAACCCTTGCCAAAGCAAGTAAAGGAACAAGTTGCTCTCAATAATTGAAGAGAAACAAAACTAGTGTTTATTATCAAAATTGCGTAACCCTTTGACCGTACAAAGTGAGCCTTTATATAGGCTAAGGGCTAGGTCAAGGGACTAACGAAACCCTAATAAAGCAAGCAAGGGGCGGCCACTCTTTGGACAAGATGGGCCGGCCCATGACCTAATTTAACAATCTAATCCAACTCTAAACAAAATGGAAATCTAGCACTAAGGCCTAGGGCCTAGTCGACCAACCTACTTGGAGGCCCTCTTGATTCTTCATGGGCTTGGGTCATCGTGTAGATGACTTGATTATCTCCTTCCAAGCCTTCAATGTCCCTATGGACTCCCTGTTGGTCTTGGACGTTTCGCACAAGGGCTTGGAGTGACTAGGGCCCGTGAACGTGTGACTGGGCCCAATGGAACTCGGACGGGGTTATTACTTGGGCTAAGGGCCGTGCACACATCATGTAAGAACAACATTCAGATCTTTATTGACACATTTGTGTGCATCACCCAACATAAGTGGCAGCAATGAAGTGAAGGTCACTCCATACGAGTCACATGAATTTGCGCCAGTTGGAGTTGATAAAATGAACTCATGGTGACCAGCTTTTGGATGTATGAATATGCATGGAAGATCACAACAAGCAGTTGGCACAAGCATGAAATCAGGTTGCAACTCTTTAATCAAAGCTGGGAAAATTTCGAACAGCCTTACAACCTACAAAGACAAAATAAGTCTCAGCTTGTTTTGAACCAGAAATTGGATATATAAGCATGGAACGTCATTAATTAAGTGGTGAGAAGGTGTAGAATAAAAGTTAAATGCAAAAAACTCCCTTTGACACATGACTCCTTCCATCAATCGATTCAACTTGAGACTGCATTGATGGCTCTTTACATTTTCCTTCAAAATCTGCATAGGAAATACAAGTGTGAGGATGGAAATGATGCTCAAAAGAAGGTAAAGATGATGAATGAATCATAGGCAACAAACAAGAATAGAAATATGGAATTCTCCCTTCATGATGAGTTCGAATTAATTCTCCATTGGTGCGGCCAGATTTGGGTTGACGTTGTTCCATGAAGTGATACCAAATAGATTTATCTCTTAGCAGACAAACTCCATGGAAGCTAGTGAATTGTACAAGTGACTTTGGAATGGAACATTGCATGACTAACTTCACTTGACTTCGCTTAATCTGTACAAAAGCAGAAACACTAAACAAGGCAAAGTTAAGTTTGTTAGGAAAGCTATAAACACTCGCCTTCCCATGCACAATCAGCTCACTTGATGCTTCACTCATCTCCTAAGATTTTTTTACCTCTTTTTCTAACTCACATTCCTCAACTTTTACCTCAAGTGCACTCTCACCACCACACTCAACTCGCTCTTTTTCAAGTTTTTGTTGGAGGAGTTGTTGATATGTCTCCCACACTCTACTAACTCCTTCATCTACGGATAATGTATTTGCATGCTTTGTTGTCAAATGAACCTCCTCCCTTCTCCTTGAATATACTGACTTTTGAAGAGGTAGGTTGGACGTTGGGGTGAAATTGTGTAGAACCCCTCCTCTTGACATCCTTATTCACCATTCGGTCAAGGCGTCGATGAAGAGGCTCGAAAGCTTCATCCAAACTCTGCTTGAATTCTTCCATCATGGCCTCCATGTGTAGTTTTAAGTGCATGGTTTGTTCTCCAACTCCACTTGACATGCTTAATCAATAAGCAAGACACAATGTGGGTGCAAAAAGGAGACAAGAATAGACGGTTTAGGAAACTTTCTAGACTCGAACAGAAGTGGAAGGTGCGCTAGTGTGAAAGGAATCAACAAAAACCCCAACTGCTAAAATGTAGGAGTGGTTCCTAAAATGTAAGAAGGTGTTCCAAAAATGTAGGAGGGTGCCCAAGTGAAGACAAAAGAGTTATCCAAGTGCGTTACTTAGTTTCCTAATTGACTTTGAAAACAAGTTAGTTTTGGAAACCCTTTTAGAATAACCTTTTGTTGAAACAACTTTTAACAACTTCCAAATTCTATTCCAAATAGTATGGCGCAAATCAGAATTTTTCCCCACACAATTCAGTTGCTATTTTTTTTTCCTCTTTGTTTTCTTGCCAACCGATTCTTCTTTTCTCTCTTTTTTTTTTTTTCCGGATGAACAGTACTTTTACAGTACGATGAACAGTACCAACGTGAACAGTACCCCCCCATTTTTTTTTTACTATAACGAACAAACACAACACAGCTTGCCCGAATGGAATAATATTCCAGATTTGTTTTGGCTAATGAAACACACAAGAAACCTTCAAGATCCTTCAAGAACTCCCAAGCAAGTTATCAACACTTCAAGAACTTCAAGATTGTGGTCAAGAAATTCAAGAAACTCAATATTCTTGTAGGTTCTCTTCAAGATTCACAAAATACCAACCAAGTTAACCACAATCAGATTTGGAAAACAAGTAAAACAACTTGGAAGACTCAAAGAAAGTTTGGACAGATTTGCGCAAAGAAAAAAAAACCCTAGCGCACAAGAACCCTAGCCGCAAATGAAACCCTAACCGTCGTAACTTTTTTTTTTGTTTTTCTTGTTTTTAAACCCAAACACAAGATCCAAGAACGAAATTTGGACAGAAGGCACGAAAAGACAACACCCAAACAGATTTGTGTTCGGATGAACAGTACCCGCGGATGAACAGTGACGGTAAACAGTACTCGATGAACAGTGACATGAACAGTCCCCCCCCCCGATGAACAGTGCCGATTCTTTTTTTTTTTGTAATAAGGCAGCGGACAACAACGAATTCTAGACGACACAAAGAGGAGAAAAAAAAAATAAGGATATAACGAAAGATACCTCTACCTAAACTCTGAAGCCAACTGATACGGTAGGTCCAAAAACACTCGCCTTCCCATGCACAATCAGCTCACTTGATGCTTCACTCATCTCCTCAGATTTTTTTACCTCTTTTTCTAACTCACATTCCTCAACTTTTACCTCAAGTGCACTCTCACCACCACACTCAACTCGCTCTTTTTCAAGTTTTTGTTGGAGGAGTTGTTGATATGTCTCCCACACTCTACTAACTCCTTCATCTACGGATAATGTATTTGCATGCTTTGTTGTCAAATGAACCTCCTCCCTTCTCCTTGAATATACTGACTTTGAAGAGATAGGTTGGACGTTGGGGTGAAATTGTGTAGAACCCCTCCTCTTGACATCTTTATTCACCATTCGGTCAAGGCGTCGATGAAGAGGCTCGAAAGCTTCATCCAAACTCTGCTTGAATTCTTCCATCATGGCCTCCATGTGTAGTTTTAAGTCCATGGTTTGTTCTCCAACTCCACTTGACATGCTTAGGTAAACCTGCAAATAAACAACTATCTCTCTTTCTGTTGTTTTTGTTGTTTTTTTTTTGTACAATGTATAGGTCACTCACGCTCGTGTTTCACTGAAGTGTATCACTCTCTAATAGTCTCACCAAATTCCTTGACTTGCTAGTTGCTCGGGTTGAACAAGTTAGGCATCACCGTAAGGTTCGTTCTTGACTAGTCAATAAGTGACACAAGATAGTAGCAATGGATGGAGGTGAATGAAGACCTAGACATGACCTAAAACTCAGATTAGGACTAACAATAATTAACGACTCAAAAAGAAAGCAAGACAAGTGACTTCAAGGCTGAAATTTTGAAAATCCTAGAAAACTCTACCCGAAGGGCAAAATTTTTGGAATTTGTCGAATTGCAGATCCTCGGTCTTTTGGTCAGGTTTTTGGGGTATTTTGGGTGCTGTTTTGGTGTATAGGTCAGCCCTTAAATTGCAGTCCAATCGGATCACAAAGTGATGCTCAACCGATTCAAAATTGCGGGCTGGTTTGGCGTGGCAAGGTGTAGCAGTTGGCTTTTGGATTTTGGAAATGGAATTGGGTGTAAGGTGGGCTGTTTTAGGTCGGTTGGAGGGGAACTTGGGCCTTTGGCCGATGGGTTCTTGGCTGCTATTAATCCCAACAGAATTAGGATTAGTTGGAGTCAAGGTGGGACTTGGTGCACAATTAGGAAACTAGAGCCAATATCTTTCTTCCCTTTTTTTTCTTTCCTTTTTTCATTTCTTTTCTTTCTTTCTTTTGTTTCTTTTGTGGCTCAACAGATTATTTTAAGCACGTAATTCCAATCCCAAAAATTTCCATGAATTCGGTTCTAACTGTGAGTACGTGTAAAATCCCTTATATTTTTCTTAAAATTTCCTTTAATTTGGAAATTATTATTTTACAATAGCTTTACTACACACTCACTTCCCAAATAGTCACAAATAATCATAGAACCAAGGGTTTCCATTTTACTTTCACCGTTACGACAAACTAGGGTTTTTATGTTTTTTCGTGGTGCGAGTAATCGGTACGAAGCGTATACTAAATTTAGTGATTAAGAGTATATTCTAGATGACATTAAATGTGTGATTAGAAGTGATAATAATAAATTAGTGAATTAGAAGTTGAAACCCTAGTGTACGCGATTTAAGGAAAAATCGGCTTGAACCGGCCGGTACCGTTCACTACCGATTGAACACCCCACTTAACCACCACTTCATTAACTTAATCTCATTGCCATTAGTGCCAAAATATCAGCCCTAATTGAGCTTGTGAGTCAGCCGAAATTGTTGACTAGAAAAAGAAAGGAAAAGAAAAAAATTCAAGATGAAAAATCATGGTGACAAGTGGCGGCCATCCCATGGTTGTTGACCAACTAATTTCCTTCATATTTATCACCAAAAATCACTTCAATTGCCTCTCATTTCTGGCCATTTCAGCCGTGACCTTGAGGAAGAAAAACAGGGGGAAGAAACTCCAATTTTCATCTTGAGTCTAGCTCATTTGAGTGAAGAATCAAGAAATCTAAACCGATTAACTTCCAAATTAGGAGCTTAGGAAGCTAGGGGTGCTCAAGTTTGGGAAGGAAAGGTGAAGGATAACTCTTGCAAGCATCTTAGTAAGGTGGTATGGCTGCTCATCCTATTTCTTTTCCCTTAATCTTGCTTAAGTTGTGCAGCAACTTAGATTCTTGGTTAATGATAGCTATTCTAGTAGTTTTGATACTTGTGGTGATGGCTTTGTGAGTTAGGGTTTTGAATTGCTCAATCATAAATCTTGTTGTTAGATGACCTATGGTGTCTATGATCTTGTATAGGAGGTTGAAGTAGTGGTTCAAGCTAGAAAAGTGAAGTTTACACCATAACTTCATAAAATTCCAGATTAGAGTTCCCATGATGCCGTGTTCTGCCCAGTTCTATTCGGCCATGATGGAGGCCGAATTAGGCTTAGCGCAAAACATGAAAGTTGTAGGAAATGATGTTTTATAGCTTCCTGTAAACTTTCAGCTCAATCAGAGCACGGTAGGATGTGAAATGACCGAAATACCTTTACTGCCACAAGCTGCAATTCGTAAACAGTTTTGTGAATTCACCCGTTTGGGTTGCGTTTTACACCCTGATTCGTATCCAATTAGCTTTTTTCCAAAACATAAAACTTGTATCCCTATATTTTTCTTTCCAACGCCTCTGAAAACACCCCAACGGAGTTGTGTAGCCTGAGTTATTGCCGGTTAAAGTCAGTGCTAACAACTAGACTGATTAAGAACTTTTGGATCTGGGAATTTGCAATTCGACCTAGCTAACCTGTGAATTAGGTTAAGATACCTTCATGAAAGTTGTGCCCCTCTGTCTTAGCTTCGAAGCGGTATAAGATTCACCCTGATTCGATAAACGTAGCTCCAGTTATGACTAAAATACTACGGGATATCAAATCTGCCGTTCAGTTTGTGTCTTCAAAATTGATTTCTGATTGTACTATTGCACTTGTATTGTATTTGGGTGATTTTGGAGCTTATTGGAAGGGCTATGTTAGTATCATTACTTCTGTATGATTGTGGGGCTGAATTAAGGAAAGAAGGAAGCCGTAAATGGCTGAAAAAATTGGTAAAACAAAGGACGTGCCGCCCAAATTGGCACGCGAAAGTTAAGTAGAACTACGCTCGCCTTGACTAAAGCCTTGAGGATGAATCTAACTCGATTTGCCTAGGTTATTCGAGTCCCCTTTGGTGGAGGTATACAAGTTGAAATTCGGCCGAAACGTGTACCCTTGGAAAAATGAAATTTAGAACTAATAGAAATATGTTTTCCTCGTTCCTTTGATTTAAATGGTATTTCAAAGTATAATTGCTACCAAGTTCCACAGTGTGTATAGCGAGCAAGAGTTTTACGTATATGCTCCAAATGAATTTCAGTTTTGTGATTCTCATTAAACGAAACGTCTAAGTTTCGAACCTTAATCGATTTTCAAAGCTCTTAAACGATATTTTATCGCGGATTTGGACTCCAAACCAGGAGTACTACCTGGACGTGATCACTAAAAGCACTGCATCTTTTGGGTGAGTGCTTCCAAATACCTAATTGCACTTGATACTTGTATTTAATACTTGAATGAGATGCTTACATGTTATATGAGTGGATTGAGAAGGCAAGCGTGTACTTTATCGCACTTGCCTTAATATGACTTGTTCTCGATCTTTGAGTTCCATTTAAATGATATACGTGCATATGAATTGTGATTTATTTGGAATTCCAGAAACCCTGTGGCTAGTTAATCGAGTCGAGCCGGTAAGGGTTTGGTCGATTAGATAACGAACCCTGGGTAGTTAGTGTTGTCGAGTGGAGTGCTACCTCCTCGACTAATCGGTATACTCGAGTATTACCACTAGTGTTTATTGTGGAGTTCGGGCCCGGTAAGGGGTTTGGTCGGTGGACGGAGATTGGAGTTAAGTGTATTCTACTGGATTAGTTACCTTACTTGAAAGTTAACGGAGTGTCAACTACCAATCGATCAAGCTATGGTGGAGCAGTTATATAAGCAACTGTATCCTTATATGTGAACTGCGGAATATTTATCGTTGACTATATAAAGTATTATTACTATTTCTTGGCTTGTTTTGCTCGCTATTTCGCTATTGTGCTATTTCTACATTATTTGATGAACAATTTGATATTTGGAACATCACTGAGCTTTAGCTCACTCCGTTAGTTTTGTTTTCCTTACAGGGGGTACGAGCGTGGCGCGAGAGTTATAAAGACTAGCGTAGTCTAGTTGTTTTTAAATTTTGAAGTTGTACTCGCGCTAGCACCTGACTAGAGTTTGTTGTACTCGAATAACCACGTTAAAGTATTAAGGTGTGTAGAGTCTTGTATTTGGATTTGAACATCAATGTGTATATATTAAGTTTGAACTTGTTGGGGTATTTATTTGAAATGGATGTACGTTTTCTTTCTCGAGCCCTAGTGAGTGAGTCCTGGCCAGAGTTAGGCAGGCGACTCGCCAAACCTAAGGGGGAGGTGGGGTCGTCACATTAGCTTCAAGATTTGCCAAGACAAGATTGAAGATTGTTTCAAGTATCAAGAACCCCACAATTTGGTTTCAAGAATCTCTCAAATCAGCCTTTGGTGGTTCAAGAACTTCAAGAAATTCGTTTCAAGAAGCTCAAGAACTTCCCCAAATATGTTTTGGTATTCAAGTTTTGCAAGAAACAACACAAAAGTTCAAGAAATAAGGGCAAAACAGGTTCGGTAGCCTCCCAAGGAAAAATTTCTAGCAACGACTCAAGAACAATGAGGTATGTGAAACTTCTTTTTTTTTGTGACTTTTTGCTAGGTTGTTTTCACGCCCCAAGCAACACAATAACCAACCAGAATTAGACCACAATCTAGACAAACTAACAGTAAATATTGGATGAAAACAATCTGGGCAGATTACAACACAAGGAACAAACCTACTTGATATGCGGCAATAAGAGCAAAAACCCTAGCCGTCGCAAAATTTTTTTTTTCTCTAAACCAACACAAGACTTCAAGAACAATATAACAAGACACCAAAATAAGAAAGAAACACAATTTATGCAAAGCAAAAAAAAATTTCGGATGAACAGTGTCGCTACAGTACTTCGGATGAACAGTACCGCGGTGAATAGTCGCTACAGTAGCGATGAACAGTACGATGATACAGTACTTTTTTTTTTTTTGGTGACTCTCAATGATGTCAAGACTCAAAAAAACAAGAAAAAGGGATATACGTGATACCTCAACCTAGCTCTGATTACCAGATGATGTGAGCGCGGAAGCTATCTTAGGATCTTAGAGGACATGTTGGCAATGGACAGTATTGAATCCAAACTTGGACCACTCAAGAGCGGATTCAACGGTAGAGGACGCCACAATCAAGTGCGTTTGCTTGATTGATAAGTCGAGAAACAACCTAGGAACCACGCTAGGGTGTTAAAACTAGCTTTCACAAGCTAAAGGAATTTGCCTTAATGGAAGACGAATCTTGTTATCTAGTGCATGTGAAACGTAAGTTGTCAAGTAGTATTAACTCTACATATACTAATTGTGTGATTTGTTTTGTAGGTTTGAACTTGACATGCAACGACCAAGGGTTGATGAGAGAGTTTTGGAGTGCTACATGGAATTTTCACAAGCTTTATACAAGGTGTTTCTTGTCTTGGAGAATGTCCTTGTTCAAGAGCATCATGAGATTGTCCAAGCGACATGTGACGTGGCTGGTGCTCATTCATCTAGCTCCCACATTGCTATCCTATAAGCGCACCAACATGGAGTACCACTTTTCCCCAAGATTTGAGGACAAATCCTTTTTAAGAGGAGGGGAATGATGCGATGAGCAAGCTGGCCATGGTGTTCACATAGGCCCGTTACACGTGCACAAGTTAAGAGGTTCAAAGAGTCACTTCAAACCTTAGTTCATGCCGTATAAGCTCAAGAGGAACCAAGCTCAAGCATTGAAGGAATTGACTTGGAGGATCCTTGCAAGACTACCAAGATATTGCTTACAATTGAAGGCGCAAGTGATCAACCCTCAAAGGGAGGATTGGGCCTCGATTAAGTAGCTCTTCTTGAGCTTAGCTTCAGCCATGTGGGCTTTAGGTCCAATAGTTCTTTAGTTAGTCATTAAGTTAATTAATTAGTAGGTTAGCTTTCGGCCAAGAGAGACCCAATGGGCTTGCCGAATTTCCTTAATATTTTCCAAGTTCTATTAGGGTTAGACAAGGCTACAAATAGCACCAAGTCATTGTTTACATTCAGTTTTGCGATATTATTAATAAAATTCCAGAATTTCGTCTTCCATTAAGGCAAATTCCTTTAGCTTGTGAAAGCTAAGTTGAACATCCTAGCGTGGTTCCTAGGTTGTTTATCGACTTATCAATCAAGCACTCACCCTTGATTGTGGCGTCCTCTACCGTTGAATCCGTCTTGAGTGGTCCAAGTTTGGGTTCAATTCCATCCATTACCCAACGTGTCCTCTAAGATCCTAAGATAGCTTCCGCGCTCACATCATTAGCAAACCAAACTATGGATAGTAGAACGCCACAACCAAGGAGTTACTTGATTGATAAGTTCACTTGAATAACTTGAGAAAGATTCTCAAATATTCAAAGAAACTCTCTCGGAAAGAGAAAAGTGAAAACTCACGATTTTTATTGATTAAAAATTGATCATGAAGGTCTCTTGCCTTGGCTATATATAGCCATACAACTTGAAAACCTAAAGTGACTTGGAAAAACCCTAACTCGGCTAGGCTAGGCCTTTGGGCCGAAAATAATGACTCAAATTGCTATCTAATGTTCAGCCAACTACAAGGGCTTGTTTGGCCGATTTATTTAAAAGGAAATAATAACGAAAACAATGAAAAAATGACTAAAGTTCCCTCGTCTTCTTAAGCAACTAGCCTTCACTTGGAGCAAGATATATAAGGTTGGATCTTCATTCTCCAAGCCTTCAATGATCTTCAAATCATCTCCAACTCTCTCTTGGATGGTGCATACAAGAGCTTGAAGGGCTTCGCGCATCTTCTTGGCACGAGTTCTTGTGATCGGGCTACTTGAACGGAGTTGTGGGCTAGAGTGGGGGATCCGGATCATATCATTCCCCTCCTCTTGAAAGCGATTTGTCCACAAATCAACAGTGCGCTTAAAGGACAATAAGGTTGGAAATAGATGAATGACTACAAGCCATGTTGCATGTCGTTTGGTTAGCCTTATGATGCTTTTGAACAAAGACATTCTCCAAGACAAGAAACATCTTGTATAAAGCTTGTGAAAATTCCAGGTTCCACTCCAAAGCTCTCTAATCAGCCTTTTGTCATGAATGGTCGAATTTGGACCTACACAATAAATCACACAATTAGCATTTGTAGGTATAAAATCACTTGACAACTTACCATTCACATTCACAAGATAAGGATCTTCCTAGTGATGCTCAATCAGGTTAGAAAAGTCCCGACTATGATTGTGCAAGGTTACAAAAGTCATTGCAAGTTGTTGTTGATATGGCCTATCTTGCACAAATGGAGCAAGATCGAGATAGGCAGTTTTTGTACCTTCAAATTGAAGAATAAAATCAGGTTGTAAGGAATCAGAATTTGGAATGATGAGGAAAGAATTATCACCAACGAAATAAGAAGGAAGTTTATAACAAGTTTCAAGTGTAGAAACTCCCTTTGAAACTTCATTATTCCTCCCAATAAGCAAATCAGACTCATGGTTGAAGTTGAACATCAATGGATGACAAAGAGATACAACACTTAAGATGCAAACTCCATGAAAAGTTTGATATTCACCAATGGATTTAGGAATAGAACATGCCAAGATCAGCTCAATTTTTCCTTGCTTAACCTGCATAAAAGTAGAAACACTAAACAAAGTAGAGTTAAGATCGTTAGAAAAAACGTATGATCCCACATCCTTTCTCACAATCAGCTCACTCTTAGAATTTTTAATCTCTTTCTCATGCTCAATAGCTAACTTTTTCCTCTCATTATTCTCAACCTCTTTCTCCTTTTCAACTCCCTCGAATTTTACTTCTTCAGTCACAATTCTCTCATCTCGCTCTTTCTTCATACTATAACGCTCATGCTCACTCTCCAGGTATGCTAGATCAATACAAAGTTGCTTAGAATTAAGCGACACAAGCCTGGTACGACGGCAATTAAATGTGAAGGAATACTTATTAATATATCCATCATATTTGACTTCTCAATTAAACATCCACCATTGTCCCAACAGTACATGCGTCACTTGAATAGGAACTACATCACACAAACACCTCATCCATATATTGGCCATTACGAAAAGGAACAAGTGTGTGTTTCGTAACCCAAATATCACCACTATCACTATGTGATGCGAACTCGACCCAGCAAGAACCTGTCTTGAAGAACCGAATCGATCAGGCAGTGAAAGGATCTATCTTGATTAGGTTATGGAACAATAACTACCTTGCTAGACCGAAAGAGAACCCGTCTCTAGAAACCTAGTGGATTGGTTATTGGAACAATAACTACCTTGCTAGACCTAAAGAGAACCCGTCTCTAGAAACCTAGTGGATTGGTTATTGGCTTGAAAGAACAAGATGATGTGATCATCTTGCCTTGAACACCACAAGTATCCAAGCTAAATACTTGATACAGTTCAAGAAGAAACTCAAGTTCCATCAAGGAACTCCATAAAAAGAGGCAACTCTCTTTTTATTAATTCATCTTGATCCCACATCCTTTCTCACAATCAGCTCACTCATAGAATTTTTAATCTCTTTCTCATGCTCAGTAGCTAACTTTTTCCTCTCATTATTCTCAACCTCTTTCTCCTTTTCAACTCCCTCGAATTTTACTCCTTCAGTCAGAATTCTCTCATCTCGCTCTTTCTTCATACTATAACGCTCATGCTCACTCTCCAGATATGCTAGATCAATACAAAGTTGCTTAGAATTAAGCGACACAAGCCTGGTACGACGGCAATTAAATGTGAAGGAATACTTATTAATATATCCATCATATTTGACTTCTCGATTAAACATCCACCATTGTCCCAACAGTACATGCGCCACTTGAATAGGAACTGCATCACACAAACACCTCATCCACATATTAGCCATTACGAAAAGGAACAAGTGTGTGTTTCGTAACCCAAATATCACCACTATCACTATGTTATGCGAACTCGACCCAGCAAGAACCTGTCTTGAAGAACCGAATCGATCAGGCAGTGAAAGGATCTATCTTGATTAGGTTATGGAACAATAACTACCTTGCTAGACCTAAAGAGAACCCGTCTCTAGAAACCTAGTGGATTGGTTATTGGCTTGAAAGAACAAGATGATGTGATCATCTTGCCTTGAACACCACAAGTATCCAAGCTAAATACTTGATACAGTTCAAGAAGAAACTCAAGTTCCATCAAGGAACTCTATAAAAGGAGGCAACTCTCTTTTTATTAATTCATCTTTTCTATCATTCCTCCGAATAGTTAAATAAAGTTGGCTATTTATAGCCTTACAAGACTCAAAACCCTAATCTAAATTGGAAACAATACAAGTTTCCTTGTTTGACTTGACTTCTAAACTTGACACAACTTCCTAAACAAATTTGGAAGCAATTAACTACTTTCCTAAAACTCTAATTCAACTAGAATAGGAAACTAACTAACTCAAATTGGCTTAACTATGGTCAACATGACCTTAGCCTTTATTCCCTAATTCAAACAACTTACCTAACTCGTAAATTAGCTATAATTAACAACTAACATTGCTGAAAACTCAATTAAATAAATGATAACAAGAAATAAGCATGACACGGGGTTGGATTTTCAATGATTCTCGAGCCCGATTGCACCATCAACCATCAAACGAATTTCCTTGAACTTGAAGGGAATCCAAATCTTCATGTTCTCATCATTCCCCTCCTCTTGAAAGGCGATTTGTCCTCAAATCGAATGATTGCTTACAAAGGGGTAACTCGGAGAATGTCTTGATATATGCAATCCAAGAAACATGTCGCCAACTCAACTTGATTATGAACCATTGCACATGCTCCATTTGTTAAAGAATATCTTTTTTTTTATCGCAAGCTGCGTTTTCTTGTCTTTGTGTGTCCGAATTTTTTCCTAAAAGGAATGACAAGTGGCGGCTAACTCCCTAAAATATAGGAAGAGATGGCCGAAAGTGAGGATAAGATGAATGGGCTAAGAAAAGTCCTAAAAAGTAGGAGAGATGGTGGCTAAAATGTAGGAATGGGTCTTTGATTGGAAATCAATCAAGATTTGGGAACCAATCAAGATTTGGAAACCAAACAAGGTAGCCACACTTCAAGATTCAAGAGGATGACTTTTAGGGTTTTCAAAGTATCAAGATTTTTTCAAGAATCCACTATGCAATCCAAGAATTTCAAGAATTACCAAGCCAACTACAAGAAGCAAGAACAACAAAAAACAAACACAAGGTTAAAAAAAAAAAAAATTCGGATGAACAGTACGCTATAGTAGCGGCGGATGAACAGCACTGCTACAGTAGGTGTGACACAGTCTGCTACAGCGTGAACAGTGCCGATGAACAGTCTCGTGAACAGTATCGATTTTTTTTTTATTGCTTTTGACGACTCGACACAAGATTACGACTTGACTTGGAAGAAATTTAATGGGAGTTAAACCCTTGAAAAACCTGTTTTCAAGAACGTAATCACACCAAGAAATTCCAACCTCGATCAATCAAGGGGGTAGGTTAGACTCAAGTGATAAAATTAAAAAAAAAACAAGAATCAAATTTTTTTTCTTTTTAAATCAAAAGGCGGCTAGGGTTTTGGTAGAAATATAAATAGAAAAAAAGAAAAAAAAAAAGGATATTAACCTGAATCAAGAGCCGAAGCTCTGATACCAGATGATACGAACTCGACCCAGTAAGAACCTGTCTTGAAGAACCGAATCGATCAGGCAGTGAAAGGATCTATCTTGATTAAGTTATGGAACAATAACTACCTTGCTAGACCTAAAGAGAACCCGTCTCTAGAAACCTAGTGGATTGGTTATTGGCTTGAAAGAACGAGATGATGTGATCATCTTGCCTTGAACACCACAAGTATCCAAGCTAAATACTTGATACAGTTCAAGAAGAAACTCAAGTTCCATCAAGGAACTCCATAAAAGGAGGCAACTCTCTTTTTATTAATTCATCTTTTCTATCATCCCTCCGAATAGTTACATAAAGTTGGCTATTTATAGCCTTACAAGACTCAAAACCCTAATCTAAATTGGAAACAATACAAGTTTCCTTGTTTGACTTGACTTCTAAACTTGACACAACTTCCTAAACAAATTTGGAAGCAATTAACTACTTTCCTAAAACTCTAATTCAACTAGAATAGGAAACTAACTAACTCAAATTGGCTTAACTATGGTCAACATGACCTTAGCCTTTATTCCCTAATTCAAACAACTTACCTAACTCATAAATTAGCTCTAATTAACAACTAACATTGCTGAAAACTCAATTAAATAAATGATAACAAGAAATAAGCATGACACGGGGTTGGATTTTCAATGATTCTCGAGCCCGATTGCACCATCAACCATCAAACGAATTTCCTTGAACTTGAAGGGAATCCAAATCTTCATGTTCTCATCACTATGTAACTTGTAAGGTCGAAGATGATCAATGGTTGGGAGATTCAATTTCTCAACCAAGACAGTACTTGCAAGGTTAACTTCACAACCCTTATCAATGGCTAAGCTGCAAACTTTATCCTTGATGTGGCAACGTGTATAAAACCAATCATTTTTTTGAGCTTTGATGATTTCCAATTGATCAGTTATCTCACGTAATGCCACAGCATTTACTCCTTTAGGCACAAGATGGTGAAGCTCCAGTTGAGCATTTGTTTGTCGCATACTTTTATCACCTGCAAAACTCAACAAACATTAGTAGAAAGGTCTCACTCACTCCCTTACATGTTTCTCTCACTCTCGTGTATCGCTCAAGTGTTTAAAACACTCTAATGCTCTCATTGATCACTTCTCAAGTCCTTTGATTGCTTCCTTTGAAGAAATCAGAATTTTCTCCAAGAAATTCAACCAAACTTCACTCAAGTTTTTCCCAAAATGTGGCGTATTAATGCTGGGATTTTAGGGTTTATTGGACCGTCAAAGTGACTCAAAGAATGCTGTGAAAACTTGCTGAAAATTACCAGAT
This sequence comes from Coffea humblotiana, assembly GCA_023065735.1. Classification (NCBI taxonomy): domain Eukaryota; kingdom Viridiplantae; phylum Streptophyta; class Magnoliopsida; order Gentianales; family Rubiaceae; genus Coffea; species Coffea humblotiana. The sequence continues at coordinate 33,551,182 of CM041213.1, read as the reverse complement.
TTAGTCCGCAAAAGATAGCCCACGAAGTGGAGGAGTTTAACTTAGACAAGGACTCGAACAACTAATTGAAGTCCTAGACTGATTTGGACTCCTTATGGATACTTCGAAGCACGAAATACAATTTGAAAAAGGACTCAAAACACTAATGTTTAAGGCTGGACAGAATGTTAAGTTCGACTAAACAAGAATCAAGATGGCAGAAATTTTGGATCCTAGAGTAACTCTACCCGGTTGCACTAGACTGATTTGTTGTGGAGGTTGCAAGCAACGTTTCTTGGGTGGTTTTGGGTTTGTTTGGGGGCTGTTTTTCTGGTTTCCCACGGTGCAAAGGTGGTAAAAACCGAATTGGGCAAACCCAAGACAACTTGGTTTCCCAATTCAAGTGGGTTTCCTTTTGTGATCCAAATTTGTCCCTTTTTGTTTTCTTTCTTGCGTTTTCTTTTCTTGTTTTTTTTTTTGTAACGCAATCAGATTTCTTTTTCTTCTTTTTCAATTCGGATCACAACAAGAAACAAGAATTTCGTTTGGATATTTGCACAAGATCAGCCCCAATTTCAAGAAACAAGAACTAGGGTTTGGTTTGTTCAAGATATGGTGATTTTGACTTCAAGAATTCAAGAACCCAAGAATACCAACCCAATATTTCAAGATTCACCCAAGAAGAAAATTCAAGAAATTATCAAAATTCCCAAGAAAAAAAGGTAAACAGCCTTCTTTGTAGTGCAAGACACAAAACTTCCCAACACCCTTTGTCAAGAAACCCTAGTTTGAACGTTGGATTTCAAGAACCCACTATCCAATCCAAGAACTTCAAGAAATTACCAAACAAACTACAAGAAGCAAGAACAACAAGAAACAAACACAAGGTATGGGAAATTTTTTTCCAGATGAACAGTACTGCTACAGTAGCGGCGGATGAACAGTCGTGAACAGTACGCCGATTTTTTTTTTTTTTACACAAGAATCTGAATTGGAACAAGGGTATGTGACTCGAACAAAAAGAAAAGAAGGATATAACCTGGTGATTGTCGACTAGCTCTGATTACCAACTGATATGATCTACACTTGATACGATCTAGACAACCAATCACCAAAGGTTTGAGCAGTGGAAATTTGACCCAATCTAATCCCTGAAGTAGCGAACAACATTGATATTATCTCAACTCACTACTTAACGAATTAGCGAACCAAACTATAGGTAGAGGAACGCCACAACCAAGGAGTTACTTGATTGATAAGTTCACTTGAATAACTTGAGAAAGATTCTCAAATATTCAAAGAAGCTCTCTTGGAAAGAGAAAGTGAAAAACTCACGATTTTATCAATGCAAAAACCGATCATGAAGGTCTCTTGCCTTGGCTATATATAGCCATACAACTTGAAAACCTAAAGTGACTTGGAAAAACCCTAACTCGGCTAGGCTAGGCCTTTGGGCCGAAAATGGGCCGAAAACAATGACTCAAATTGCTATCTAATGTTCGGCCAACTACAAGGGCTTGTTTGGCCGATTTATTTAAAAGAAAATAATAACGAAAACAATGACAAAATGACTAAAGTGCCCTCGTCTTCTTAAGCAACTAGACTTCACTCGAATCTTCAACTTGGAGCAAGGTGTATATTGTCGAATCTTCATTCTCCAAGCCTTCAATGATCTTCAAATCATCTCCAACTCTCTCTTGGATGGCGCATACAAGAGCTTGAAGGGCTTCGCGCATCTTCTTGGCACGAGTTCTTGTGATCGGGCTACTTGAAAGGAGTTGTGGGCTAGAGTGGGGGGATCCGGATCATATCAGAATCCCTAGTGTCCTAAAATGTAGGAGTGTGACCAAGTGGAAATAAAAGAGTTATCCAAGTTGTCTACTTAGTTTCCTAATTGAATTTGGAAACAAGTTAGCTTTTGGAAACCTTTTAGAAAACCTTTTCTTTCTTAACAACTTTTAGTAACTTCCAAATTCTTTTCCAATAAGAATTGCAAATCAGATTCGGTCCAAGCTTCTCACGCAAATTCAGATTTCTTTTCTTTCCCTCAACCCCTTGCTCAAGTCTGTGAGGACTTGTCATATTCTTTATATTTTCCTTAAAATTCCCTTTTATTTGGAATTTATTACTTGATAATAGCCTTACTACTCATTTCACCCCCACAATAAGTGCAAATAATCATGGACATAAGGATTTTCTTTTTACTTTCATCGTTACAATAAACTAGGGTTTTTACGTCTTTTCGTAGTATGAGAATCGGTACGGAGTGTGTATTAAATTTAGTGATTAAGAGTGAGTTTTAGATGATATTAAGTGTGTGATTAGAAGTGATAATAATAAGTTAGTGAATTATAAGTTAAAACCCCAGTATACGCGATTTAAGGAAAATCGGCTTGAACCGACGGGTATCGTTCACTACCGATTGAACACACCACTTGACCACCACTTTCTTACCATAAAATATCATTGATATTAGTGCAAAATATCAGCCCCTTAATCAGCTCTTGTTGGCCGAAAATATTGACTAGAAAAACCAAGGAAAAGAAAAAAATTTGAAAGTTCATCTCATGGTGACAAGTGGCGGCCATCCCAAGGTTGTTGACCAACCAATTTCTTTCCTATTTATCACCACAAATCACTTCAATTGCTCCTTATTTCTGCCATTCCAGCCGTGACATTGAGGGAGAAAACAAGAGGAAGAAAACTCCATTTTCATCTTGAGTTTAGCTCATTTGAGTGAAGAATCAAGAAATCTAAACCGATTAACTTCTAAATTAGGAGCTTAGGAAGCTTGGGGTGCTAAAGTTTGGGAAGGAAAGGTGAAGGATATCTCTTGCAAGCATCTTAGTAAGGTAGTATGGTAGCTATTCTAGTAGTTTTGATAATTGTGGTGGTGGATTGGTGAGTTAGGGTTTTGAATTGCTCAATTGTATATCTTGTTGTTTAGATGGCATATGGTGTCTATAATCTTGTATAGGAGGATGAAGTAGTGGTTCAAGCTAGAAATGTGAAGTTTACACCTTGAATTCATTAAATTCCAGATTTGAGTTCTTACACTGCTCTGTTCTGATCAGTTCCATTCGGCCATGATGGAGGCCGAATTGGCCTTAGCTCAAAACATGAAAGTTGTATAAAATGATGTTTTATAGTTTTCTGTAAAATTTCAGCTCAATGAGATTACTGTAGCACATGAAATGATGAAAATACCCTTGACTGCCATAGATAGAGTTCTGTGGACAGTTTTGACATTTCATCATTCTGGCCTCGTTTTTTCACCTTGATCTGTATGAAACTAGCATTTGGCCAAAACGTGAAAGTTGTAGTGCTATGTTTTAGATTTTCAACGCATCTGAAAACGTCTCAATCGGACTTTTGTAGCCTGAGTTATTGTCATTTGAACACAGTGCTGTTAACCAGCCTGATGGTGAAATTCTGGTTCTATAATTTGTAAATTTTACCTAGATACACTATGAACTGTGTGACAGCCCCACCTCCCCTAGGGCGTACCCTAAGGGTTAGCGAACTGCCTGCCCAGCTCTCGCCAGGACTGCTAACGGTCACATACACGCAAATATAAACATTTCGGGAGGTATACCAACAAGTAAGTTTGACAACAAGCGCGCAAAACGAAAACGAAAAAAAAACGGAACGAACGCGTCCCAAACACGGCTAAACTTTAATTAAGCATAGACAAGTACATTTCCAAGAAAGTACATCATATATACATGAGAAAATATATACACATAACCCGCTCTAGGGTTTTCCAATTCAAAATGAAATGTTCAAGTCCCACATTAGGGTTCCTAAAAGTCGAGGAGCTATACAAGATGCAAAAGAATGCCTAATAAGCTCTACTCGTTTCACCAAAACTCATGGTTCCCAATAACATGCCCTGTAAGGAAAACAAAAGTACGAGTGTGAGCTTTCGCCCAATGAGGTACTAAAATTCATGCATTCAAAGCGCACAAATAGCCATGCTCGATCATACTCAAATAACACACATAGGAAGAATACCAAACTAGTTTCACAAGTGAAAGGATACGGGTGGCTCTCGGGAGCCAATTTCCTTTTGCGACACTTGATCACTTCCCGTTGACACTCCGTCAACGTCCAACGGACACGTACGACCGTAGATCACCACTTTACTCCCAATACCTTCCACCATACATTCCCCTACCGGGCCCGAACACCTCACAGTAATCAGGGGTAATACTCGAGTATACCACAAGTCGAGGAGCAACGCTCCACTCGACACACAGTGACCTCACGGCACGTTACCTAATCGACCGGCCCTTACCGGCTCGACTCGATAAACGGCCATTAAGGCTTGAGCTCAGTTATCACAGTAAAGTCGTAGGGCTCATACCCAAAACGACATGAAGCCAGACATGAATCCAATTCACAAGTATTCAGTTCAATTCACACATATCCAGTAATCAATTATACACATAAGAGAACGAGAGCGATAAAGTACACTCTCGCCTCGACAAGCAGAAACCACAGTTATCCAAATCAAGGATCCAAGTGCACAAACAAGTAAACACAAGTCATGCATAGTACACTCACCACTTAAGCAAGCAAATCACAATTTCTCGCCCGACGGTTGTCCGGGATCACCAACCCGACTACAAGAAACAAGGAAACTACATTGATACTCGGATACGAGTCAAACGTCTCTTTCATGATTCACGCAAGTAAAGTTCAATTATAGCTTAAAAATGGAAAAATACTTCGATTTTAAGGCTAAAGGTGTAACAAACTCTCAAACCTAAAGGTAAAAGGAAAGTAAGAATAATTCTAGGAAAACAGGATTTTCCAGTTTTGCGCACCCTCATTGAAAAAATCATATCTCACAAATCTTAAGTCCAAAATTGATAAAATTTGTACCGTCGGAAAATACACTTCAAAGGGGTACAATTACTTAGAAGACATGTTACAAGATTCGAATCACAAGTTAGTTAAATTCTAGCCTCAAGTCGCAGCATCGTCCAGTCAAAGACAGAACAGGTATGTAATTTCAGTCAACTTTGGAAAATCACCATAAATCACACAGACAGAACTAGGGTCTGAAATTTCACGGTTTGTAGCCCTAGGAGTCTAGTTTAAAACAGCAACAAACGGAACTTAATTCCGATATTCCTACATCGAGTTATAACAGATTTCCCGAGACTGCTCAGGAATTCCTGCGGAAATTTTGACAGCACTTCCCTTAAATTCCAGCTTTTCCATCCTACAAACAAACATCAAATCCCATCCAATTCAACCACAATTACTACAATTCACTCATAGGCTACTCAATAACCTTCATTCCAAGCCAATTGCATTCCAATCATCAATTATAGAAAAGCCCCAATTTCCAAAACCCTAAAACTGAAATTTTTTCAAAGCTGAAATTTTCCACAATTAATCACAATTCACATACAAGAGCTCCAATTGGCTCAATACTAAACCCAATCCAAGGCTAACTAATTTATTATATAAAACAGAAAAATTCCCAATAAAATCAGAAATTTACTCAACTTTCAATTAAACCATAAACATCCATAAATCTAATACTATAGCCACCATAGGCCACTAATTTACATTAATAGAACAAAAGTGAAGTTTCCAAGCAAGGTACCTCAATCCCAAGAAAGGTTAGCTTAGGAGTTCCACCACCAAATAGCTCCACCACTCACCTTAACTCCTTAGCAAGTGATTTTATGGAGTAATTTGAGATTCAATGGTTGGATTTCAAGATTGAGCAAGAAATGGAAGACAAAGTGAAGCTTTTCTCTCTTCTTTTCTCTCTAAATTCGGCCAAGATGCTGAAGAATGAAGATGATTTTGGTCAATTTTAACCTTTTGGTAAAGGTGGTAAAAGTTAGGCAAGCTCCATCCAATCGAATCGCGACACGTGGCACCTTTTTTAAGTTTCATTCCTATCATCTTATCTCACCATGGTTAACTTCATCTAGGTAACCTCTAATCACCTACTACACCTAGTAATTAATCCCTGTACGCAAAAACTTGACCTAATCGGTCGAATTTCTCTCACTTAACGCACTAGCGGTCCCACGTCCACTATTCACTCCAAAAATCTCGTAAATTGACCTATACTAGAAAAATATTTTTAAAACCCTATTACTCATAAAAATGTCCAGAAAATTTATAAAATAAAGAAAATGTGGAAAACGGGTGCAAATAAATAATTTAAAGCCTAGAAATAAAGAAAATTTACGGGTTCTCACACTCTCTCCCCCTTAAAGAATTTCGTCCTCGAAATTTCTTACCTGGGTTACTAACAGCTCAGGGTATTTCTTTTGCATTTCTTCCTCCACTTCCCAGGTTGCCTCTTCTATACCGTGGTTTCTCCATAAAACCTTCACCAGTGGAATATTTTTATTTCTCAGCTCCTTAACCTTTCCGGTCGAGTAATTGCACAGGTTTCTCCTCATAGGTCAGGGCTTTCATCCACCTCAATCTCCTCCGCTCGTAAGACGTGGGTTGGATCAGGATGGTACTTTTTAAGCATTGAAACATGGAAAACGTCGTGGATTCTGGATAAACTGGATGGTAACTCAAGACGGTACGCCACTTTTCCAACTCTTTTGGAGGACTTTAAAGGGTCCTACAAATCTAGGTTGCAGTTTCTTCCCTCTACCCGCCGTGATACTTCGTAATGGCGTGACCTTAAGAAACACTCGGTCCTCCAACTTTCAAAACTCCAAGTCTTTTCCTGCGATTGTCCTGCGTAGCTCTTTTGGCGGCTTTGAGCGGTTTGGAGTCTTTGGCGGATTAGTTTAACCTTTTCCTCGTGCATCCTCCATCCATGGAATGATCGTTGGATCTAAGACTTTCCTTTTCTCCTACTTCATCCCAATAAACTGGTGAACGGCATTTCCGGCCATAAAGAGCTTCGTATGGTGCCATTTGGATTGAAGAGTGGTAACTATTGTTGTAGGCAAACTCTACTAACGTCATGTGTTGCCCCCAATTTCCCCCGAAGTCCAAGATACAGGTTCGTAACATGTCCTCAAGGGTTTGAATGGTTCGCTCCGATTGTCCATCGGTTTGGGGATGGTAAGTGGTACTTAGGTTGAGTTTGGTTCCCAAAGGTCTCCTGAAATTTTTGCCAAAATCTAGACACGAAACGCGGATCCCTATCCGAGACTATACTCACAGGAATCCCGTGCAGTCTCACAATTTCACTCATATACAGTTGAGCCAATTTCTCCAGAGTGTATTTCATGTTTATGGGTAAGAAATGGGCTGATTTAGTGAGTCTATCAACGATCACCCACACGGCATCGTGTCCTTTTTGGGTTCTTGGCAAACCAGAAACGAAATCCATCGTGATGTTTTCCCACTTCCATTCAGGTATCTCTAGGGGTTGTAACAAACCAGAGGGCTTTTGGTGTTCCGCCTTTACTTGCTGGCAGACGAGGCAGTTTGTACGTAATGGGCTATTTCCCTCTTCATTTTATTCCACCAATACAATTTCCGTAACTCCTGATACATCTTATTACTACCCGGATGATCGTATACTTTGATCGATGGGCTTTCCTCCAGAATTTCTCTTTCAGGGTTTCGTCCTCTGGCACCACTATCCGATCCCGATATTTTAATATCCCTTCAAAGCTCAAGTTAAAGTCAGGTAACTCCCCTTTCTCCACCTTGTCTCTCCATTTTTGGACCATCGGATCCTCCTTTTGAGCCTCTTTGACTTGCTCCAGAATAGCAGAGGTTATCCTGATGTTTCCTAAAATTACCCTTCGACGTTCCAACCTAAGGCTCCACTCACTTATTGCTTCTAACATCTCCCACTCTCTGATCATTAACCCAGCTATTTGAGCCTTTCGACTCAAGGCATCAGCTACTACATTTGCCTTCCCCGGATGGTAATTAATTGTACAGTCGTAGTCTTCTAAGAATTCCATCCACCGTCTCTGCCTCATGTTTAGCTCTTTTTGGGAGAATAGGTACTTAAGGCTTTTGTGGTCGGAATAAACCTCAAAGGTCACCCCGTACAGGTAGTGTCTCCACTTTTTCAAGGCGAAGACAACTGCGGCCAATTCTAGGTCATGGGTAGGATAATTTTGCTCATGAGGTTTCAGTTTCCTAGAGGCAAAGGAAATCACATTCCTATTCTGCATTAGTACACACCCTAAGCCTTCCCCTGAAGCATCCGTATACACAGAAAAACTATCTTTTCCATTAGGTAGGGCTAGAATAGGGGCTACGGTTAACTTCCGTTTCAACTCCTGGAAACTACTCTCGCACTTAGAATCCCATAAGAAACGCCCATTCTTTTTGGTCAAATTGGTTAAAGGGCTAGCAAGTTTCGAAAAGTCTTTGATAAACCCGCCGGTAATATCCAGCTAACCCTAGAAAACTACGAACCTCAGTGGGAGTTTCGGGTCGTTTCCACTCAGTTTACCGCTTCTACCTTCGCCGGGTCTACGGTAATGCCTTCCTTCGAAATCACATGCCCTAAGAATGAAATTTTCTCCAGCCAAAATTCACACTTACTGAATTTAGCATACAACTGGTGATCTCTTAGGGTTCGTAAGACTAGCCTCAAATGTTCCTCGTGTTCCTCTCGGGATTTAGAGTAGACCAAAATGTCATCAATGAAAACGACGACAAATCGGTCCAAGAAGGGTTTGAAAACTCTGTGCATCAGGTCCATAAAGGCAGCAGGGGCATTGGTCAAACCGAAGGGCATAACGGCAAATTCGAAATGCCCATATCGAGAATTAAAGGCAGTTTTGGGTACATCCTCCCTCCTAATCAACAATTGGTAGTATCCCTGACGGAGGTCTAATTTTGAAAACACTACGGCTCCCTGTAGCTGGTCAAATAACTCATCAATATGGGGCAGTGGGTATTTGTTCTTAATGGTGATATTGTTCAACCCTCGATAATCTATACACAACCTCAATGTCCCATCCTTTTTCTTCACAAATAGCACAGGGGCTCCCCATGGGGACCCACTCTCTCGGATAAACCCTCGCTCTAACAAATCCTGTAACTGTAATTTCAATTCCTTAAGCTCGGCAGGTGCCATTCGATAGGGGGGTTTTAGAGATAGGTGATGCTCCAGGTAGTAAATCGATCTTAAACTCTATCTCTCTTTCCGGAGGTAGGGTTACTAGTTCGTCTGGGAATACGTCTGGGTATTCACGCACAATAGGTACATCCTCTACCTTTAACTTATCGACGGGAGTATTTATAAGAAAAGCCAGGAACCCTTGCGCCCCTCTACTTAATAGTTTCCTAGCCCTAATGCCCGAAATCAACGCAGATGAGGCAAGACTGCCCCCTCACATCTAGCCTCAACGTAGCCTCCCCCGGCATACGGAATTCCACTACCTTCCTCTTACAGTCAAGTTGGGCATCGTACTTAGCTAACCAGTCATACCTAGTATGACATCGTAGCCCTTAATAGCTAAGCTGACCAAGTTTCCCATAATTTCTCTCTCGCCTACCCAGATCTCACAATTACGTACATCCCTATTAGTAATCAAACCGTTGATTTCCCCGTAGAGTACTAACTTCCAAATCATAGGGTAAACTAACAGGTTTGTATATCAATACCGTACATGAAATCGGATTAACAAATGAATGGGTAGCTCCGGGGTCAATCAAAATCCTAGCTAGACGATGGAAAATAGGAATGGTACCTTCTACGACTCCAGATGGCCGTCAGGGAGTTTGGTGTTGCTCAAGTGAGTACACCCGAGCGGGCACTTTCGGTTTTCGCCCCTTCCACTTTCGATTGGCTAGAACTGGCCCTGGAAGACTGGTGGGTCACTCTCGAGTCAACGGGTAGGACTGGACAAGTAGCTATCTGGTGCTCCGCCACTTCCACAGCGCAGGCACTTCCTCTCCTTCCTCCAGCAATTGGTCTCCGTATGGTTTGGTTTCCCGCAGAATCCACAAGGTCCTCGGGAAACAGAAGCTGAACTCCTTGCGAGGCACTCCCCTGCGGGCCTCGCCCAAAGAACCACCCTCGCCAAAACTCCCTCTCGGAAGGCCCCGCAAACCTTCCTCCACCGGACCCTCGTCCAGACTTAGGAGGGTTACTCCGATCACCCTGACTAGAACTATTTCCAGGGAATCCCCGCTTTCCTCACCTGGAAGTTTCTGACTTGGAGCCTAGCGTTCTCTACCCTCAGTGCCTTTTCTACTGCCTCACTAAAAGTAGTGATCTGGGCTACCGCCAGATCCTTCTGGATCTCTACGTTCAGCCCCTGAGTAAACCGCCGAATTCGCCTTTGCTCCGTTACTATGAGTTCAGGGGCGAACTTCGACAGTCGAGTAAACTGGCTCTCGTACTCGGCCACCGTCTGCGTGCCTTGGCGCAGTCTGAGGAATTCATCCTCCTTCTTCTCTTGGACCAAAGGCGGAAAGTACTTCGTGTTGAATTCCCTTATGAAGTTTGCCCAAGTCCGCGGCGTTAGTTCTCTCTCCCACTTCGTTCGTATAATGTTCCACCAGGAACGGGCAGCTCCTTCTAATTGAAAGACAGCAAAAGTAACCTGTCTCTCCTCCGAATAGTGTAAGGCCGCAAAAATGTCTACCATTTTCTCCAGCCAACGTTCGGCCACGTCCGGATCAGGTCCTCCCAGAAATTTCGGAGGAGAGAACTTTTGGAACCTTTCGAGGGCTCGATCCTCGCTCTCAACGTGTTCACCAGGGTTTCCAGGGTTATGGGTAGGGTGCTGGCCCTGATGCTCCACTACGTGGGCCAACAAATCAGTTATTCTCTGGATAGCGGAGGCTACTTGAGCATTCGAGTCAACTCTCGGCCCAGGGTTAGGTTCAGGCACGGGTTCCTGAGTACCCCTATCAATTGAAGGCTGCCTAAGACCGCGTCCACGACCTCGGCCACTACGAGTCCCTTCCATGTCTTAAGTTCACAATCTAGGGCCGAAACGCAAGTACGGTATCAAAAATAGAAAATAAAGGTAAGCAAGTAATCAAGAATTAAACACGAAACAAGAATATCAAGGCAAATAACACATAAGCATATCAAACAAGTTGTACAGTAGCAGTCGGTCAAATATATACAAACATTCCCATAAAAGTAGCGGGGTCAATCAAAAGTACATATACAAAGCTAGGTCAAAACACAAAAGTAGCTAACGAGTAGCTTTCCCCTAGCTAGTCCCCACATGGGATCCAAAACACGGCTCAAAGGAGCCCTAGCCTAGTTCCCCACGGAGCACACGGACTCTCCCCCACCACTAGAGTTAGGCGTGCTCCCCTCATCAGGTGTACTAGTACTGGACGCCTCCACTTGCCTATTAGCGCCGATCACACCTCGGACGAGCGCCTCGCACTCGTTAATGATGCCTCCCGACCTATCTCGCACTACCCTAGTCACCCTCGTGAGTCGGTCGGTGGCTACTTGCAATTGTCCCCTAAGAGCGTCGGTTCGCTCTTGCTCCTCAACTACGTCGGCCTCAAGCTCACGGATTCGGTCCGCTTGCATGCGCATAATTCCCCTTAATCGTGCCATCTCAGTTTGGTCCCTAGCGGTGGCTCGCCTAAGCCTCCTACGCTCATCAAGGACGGCTATGACTACTCGATCTATATACGAGTAGTTCTGGCATCGGGTACATCGGCGAGTCCGACTAGCGGCACTCCAACGGCGAATGGGTCCTCCAGGTCTCTCCTGGTAGTCCACAACACGAAAACGTCTCTGAGGTGGCACACCTCCGCCCTCGGGGCTCGATCCAGCCATAACCTACAAAACGAGTTACAATTTAAACCTTAGACGGAGCAATCACACTTAATGGCGCCCTAACACCATGCCAAAAGGTACTAAAACAAAGTTTCTAACTTGCCCAAGTTGTTTCTAACCTAGGCTCTGATACCACCTGTGACAGCCCCACCTCCCCCTAGGGCGTACCCTAAGGGTTAGCGAACTGCCTGCCCAGCTCTCGCCAGGACTGCTAACGGTCACATACACGCAAATATAAACATTTCGGGAGGTATACCAACAAGTAAGTTTGACAACAAGCGCGCAAAACGAAAACGGAAAAAAAAACGGAACGAACGCGTCCCAAACACGGCTAAACTTTAATTAAGCATAGACAAGTACATTTCCAAGAAAGTACATCATATATACATGAGAAAATATATACACATAACCCGCTCTAGGGTTTTCCAATTCAAAATGAAATGTTCAAGTCCCACATTAGGGTTCCTAAAAGTCGAGGAGCTATACAAGATGCAAAAGAATGCCTAATAAGCTCTACTCGTTTCACCAAAACTCATGGTTCCCAATAACATGCCCTGTAAGGAAAACAAAAGTACGAGTGTGAGCTTTCGCCCAATGAGGTACTAAAATTCATGCATTCAAAGCGCACAAATAGCCATGCTCGATCATACTCAAATAACACACATAGGAAGAATACCAAACTAGTTTCACAAGTGAAAGGATACGGGTGGCTCTCGGGAGCCAATTTCCTTTTGCGACACTTGATCACTTCCCGTTGACACTCCGTCAACGTCCAACGGACACGTACGACCGTAGATCACCACTTTACTCCCAATACCTTCCACCATACATTCCCCTACCGGGCCCGAACACCTCACAGTAATCAGGGGTAATACTCGAGTATACCACAAGTCGAGGAGCAAACGCTCCACTCGACACACAGTGACCTCACGGCACGTTACCTAATCGACCGGCCCTTACCGGCTCGACTCGATAAACGGCCATTAAGGCTTGAGCTCAGTTATCACAGTAAAGTCGTAGGGCTCATACCCAAAACGACATGAAGCCAGACATGAATCCAATTCACAAGTATTCAGTTCAATTCACACATATCCAGTAATCAATTATACACATAAGAGAACGAGAGCGATAAAGTACACTCTCGCCTCAAGCACATAATCACAGTTATCCAATTCAAGGATCCAAGTACACAACCAAGTAAACACAAGCCAAGCATAGTACACTCACCACTTAAGCAAGCAAAATCAAAATTTCTCGCCCGATGGTTGTCCGGGATCACCAACCCGACCTACAAGAAACAAGAAACTACCATTGATACTCGGATACGAGTCAAACGTCTCTTTCATGATTCACGCAAGTAAAGTTCAATTATAGCTTAAAAATAGAAAATACTTGGATTTTAAGGCTAAAGGTGTAACAAAACTCTCAAACCTAAGAGGTAAAAGGAAAGTAAGAATAATTCTAGGAAAACAGTATTTTCCAGTTTTGCGCACCCCTCATTGGAAAAATCATATCTCACAAATCTTAAGTCCAAAATTGATAAATTTGTACCGTCGGAAAATACATTCAAAAGGGTACAATTACTTAGAAGACATGTTTACAAGATTCGAATCACAAGTTAGTTAAATTCTAGCCTCAAGTCGCAGCATCGTCCAGTCAAAGACAGAACAGGTATGTAATTTCAGTCAACTTTGGAAAATCACCATAAATCACACAGACAGAACTAGGGTCTGAAGTTTTCACGGTTTGTAGCCCTAGGAGTCTAGTTTAAAACACAACAAACGGAACTTAATTCCGATATTCCTACATCGAGTTATTAACAGATTTCCCGAGACTGCTCAGGAATTCCTGCGAAAATTTTGACAGCACTTCCCTTAAATTCCAGCTTTTCCATCCTACAAACAAACATCAAATCCCATCCAATTCAACCACAATTACTACAATTCACTCATAGGCTACTCAATAACCTTCATTCCAAGCCAATTGCCATTCCAATCATCAATTATAGAAAAGCCCCAAATTCAAAACCCTAAAACTGAAATTTTCATTCAAAGCTGAAATTTTTCGCAAATAACCGCAATTCACATACAAGAGCTCCAATTGGCTCAATACTAAACCACCAATCCAAGACTAACTAGTATTTATCATATAAAACAGAAAAATTCCCAATAAAATCAGAAATTCACTAAACTTCCAAATTAAACCATCAAAGCATCCATTAAAACAAGTTATATAGCCACTCTAAGTCACTAATTTACCATTAATAGGAACAAAAGTGAAGTTTCCAAGCAAGGTACCTTAATTCCCCAAGAAAGATAGTAGCTTAGGAGTTCTACCACCAAAGTAGCTCCACCACTCACTTCAAACTACCTTAGCAAGTTGATTTTATGGAGTAATTTGAGAATCAAATGGTTGGATTTCAAGATTGAGCAAGAAATGGAAGAACAAGTGAAGCTTTTCTCTCTTCTTTTCTCTCTAGGAAATTCGGCCAAGATTGATGAAGAATGAAGATGATTTTTGGTCAATTTTAACCTTTTGGTAAAGGTGGTCAAAGTTAGGCAAGCTCCATCCAATGAAATCGCGACACGTGGCAACCTTTTAAGTTTCATTCTTATCTTCTTACTCACTAGGGTTACTTCATCTAGGTAACCTCTAATCACCTACCAACACCTAGTAATTAACTCCCTGTACGCAAAACTTGACCTAATCGGCCGATTTCTCTCACTTAACGCACTAGCGGGTCCCACGTCCACTATTTACTCCAAAATCTCGTAAATTGACTTATACTAGGAAAAATATTTTTAAAAACCTTATTTACTCATAAAAATGTCTAGAAAAGTTATAAAATAAAAGAAAATGTGGGAAAACGGGTGCAAATAAATAAATTAAAGCCTAGAAATAAAGAAAATTTTACAAACTGGGTTGCGTTGTCTTCATAAAAGTTGTAGCCCTTTGGCTTAGCTTCGAAACGGTATAAATGTTACCCCAATCCGATAAGCATAATTTCAGTTGTTGGTAAATATGCTAAGAGACGCCGAACCTGTCTTTTTGTTCTATGTCTTAAACCTTATTTCCGGTCACTTTTCTAGCTTGGTTTTGTAATTGTATGACATTGAGCCTATTGAACGGCTATTGTAATGAGATTATCTGTGTGTGACTTTGGGGCTGATTGAGGAAAATAATGAAGTTATAAATGGTTGGAAAATAGGTAAATACAAATGGCGTGCTGTCCAAATTTGCACTCAAGGGCTAGGTAGATGTACTCGCGACTCGAGTAAGGGTTTGAGGATGAAACTAACTTGAATCATCTGAGGTATTCAAGTCTTCTTTAATAGAGGCTTATAAGTTGGAATTCGGCCGAAACTTGTACCTTGGAAAAATGAAATTACAACTAATAGAAATACGTTTTCTTCGTTTTTTCGACTCAAATGGTGTTTCAAAGTATAATTGCTACCAAGTTTCACAATTTGCATAGCAAGCAAGAGTTTACGCATATTCTCCAAATGAATTTCAGTTTCTTGATTCTTGTTAAACGCAACGTCTACGTTTCGAACCTTAGTCGATTTTCAAAGCTCTTAAACGATATTTATCGCAGATTTGGATTCCAAGCCAGAAGTACTACCTGGACGTGATCACTACAAGCACTACATTTTTGGTGAGTGCTTCCAAATACCTGATTGCACTTGACACGTGTGTTTAATACTTGAATAATGTGATTACCTGATATATGAGTAGATTGATAGGGCAAGCGTGTACTTTATCGCACTTGCCCTCATGTGATTTGTTCTTGGTCATTGATTTCAGTTGAATTGATATACATGCACATGAATTATATCTTGTTTGGAATTCCAAAAACCCTGTGGCTAGTTAGTCGAGTCGAGCCGGCAAGGGTCTGGTCGATTAGATAACAAACCCTGGGTAGTTAGTGATGTCGAGTGGAGAGTTATCTCCTCAACTAATCGGTATACTCGAGTATTACCACCAGTGTTTATTGTGGAGTTCGGGCCCGGTAAGGGGTTTGGTCGGTGGACGGAGATTGGAGTTAAGTGGTGTTCTATCTGGACTAGTTACCTTACTTGAAAGTTGACGGAGTGTCAACTACCAGTCGATCAAGCTATGGTGGAGCCGATATATGAGCAACTGTATCCTTATATGTGAAATGCGGAATATTTTCGTTTGGCTATATGAAGTATTATTACTCATTTCTTGACTGGTTTTGCTCGCTATTTCATTATTGTGCTACTTCTACGTTATTTGATGGTCAATTTGATATTTGGAACATCACTGAGCTTTAGCTCACTCCATTGTTTTGTTTTCCCTTACGGGGTACGAGCGAGGCGTGAGACGTGTACAGACTAGCGTAGTCTAGATGTTTTGATTTGTTGAATTGTACTCGCGCTATCACTCGACTAGGGTGATTTGTTTTTGAATTGTTAATTTAGTGTGAAGGAGCTTTGTATTTTGAGTTGAGTATCAATGTATATTATAAGTTTGAATTGTGATACTATTTATTGTTCTATGGATGTAAGTTAATTTCTCGAGATACGAGTGAGTGAGTCCTACCGAGAGTTGGGCAGGCGACTCACTAAACCCTAGGGTACGCCCTAGGGGGAGGTGGGGTCGTCACAAAGTCGGTTGGACAGTGGTGTTATAAATTCCCTTCACCCAAACCGAGGCTCTCCTGCACACAAGAACAATTCGGTTCAACAAAACGCCTTCGGTTCTCTCCTTATCTCTTATCAAGTAACAAGGTAATTTGGTTCTTGGTTTTCAAGACAATGGAGGCTCAATCAAGTGAAACAAATAACCCTCCTCGGGCGCCCCCCCCAACGGGTTACCCAAGATGTTCCCAAGAAATTCACATCAACCCCAAGGAAACCCTTCACCACCGCTAGAGAGTACAAGAGGATGTACACTAGAAGGATGAAACAAGTTCCCAAGAAACAAGATATTCAAGAATTTCAAGAAATGGTGGATCAAAACTTTTGACTCTTTACTTTGTTTAATTTTCTATTTTGGATTGGAAACAAGATGTAATGGTTATTGTTTGGCAATAAAAGAACCGAAAATTTTCCTTTCTTGTTTGGCTCTCTTGTCCCACCCGACTCCTCTTTCTTTCTTTTCTTTTCGTTTCTGTTTTTTTTTTTACTCAACGAATAACAAGGACACTTGGCCGAAAGAAACAAATTTCAGAATCTGGTCAGCCTTTAATCTCCCCACTATCAACGATCACAACTCCAAGATCTTGCAAGAACTTCCCAAGAAACTTTCAAGAACTTCAAGAGCTTCAAGATTGTTTTCAAGAAACTCAAGAAACCCTAGATTCTTGTAGGTTCCCTTCAAGATTCATAAACACCAACAAGTTTGACCACAAATCAGATTTGGAAAACAAGTAAAACAACTTGGATGACCTTCACACGACTTGGACAGATTTGAGAGAAGAAACCCTAGCGCACAAACGAAACCCTAGCCGCCGCCCAAGTGGTTTTCTTGTTGCTTAGGCGATGACTAACGACCAAGATAGATTTGGGAACTCAACCAGAATTTTTTTTTTGACACCACAAGGCACACGAACCCATGGACAGATTGGACACTAACAAGAGAACAAGGCCACTGACAGATTTGATGACAACTAACGGCTCAAAACAAAACAAGTTGCGGACAGATTTGATGAGAAACAACCACGCACGATGTAAACTCAAACGGCCAGCACTTGATGCAACAAAAGACAACTAAACTGACAGAATTTAGTCGACAACAAGACACAACAACTACGGACAGATTATATTGGAGCAACGATGAGACACTAACCAAATAGAAATTGACGAAACCAAAAGAACAAGGTGCGGATAGAAATTCTTTTTTTTTTTGGAACAAGGCAGCGGAAAATACGAACCCTAGACGACACAACAACGAAAAACACGGATATAACGAAAAATACCTCAACCTATGCTCTGATACCAACTGATACGCTCCTCGATCAACTCGTTTCGAGACACATAGCACGTTTGCCCAAGGATCTAGCGAGATTGTCCAACGCTTGGTTTGCGGAACCCAAAACCAAGACGGACGAATGATGAGGATACGGGTGCACAACAACTTCAACCTTGGGTCAAGGATCCTTTGGTCAACATTGGTGGTCCGATGACAAGATCAAGATCCAAAAGGGTGAAGGAAGCTTTACGAGTCTTGATCATTCACCATACAAGCAAGGAGCAAGCTAAATTTGAAGATTTGGTGGACCATGAAGTTACCTTGTTCACTTGTACGTTTGAAGTGAAAGAATGATCTCATACTTGTTAGCTTAGTTAGTAGTTGTTTTAAAGCTGCCTAGTTTAGTAGTTTGTTAATCGCACAAAGGACATGTTGTCCTCTAGTTTTAAATCCTTAAAGTAGCTTATCTAGTTGGTCATAAGCTTGCTTTAGTCAAGCACCAACGTTATTTGTTCGTGTTAAGTTGATTAGGGTTTTTCTAGTTGCACTTGGGCTTGGGCCGAGTTTAGCAAGGGAAATTCCAAGTCGGATTAGGTTTTGTTGGCAGCTTAGTTTAGGTCTTTTATACGCCTATATAAGGCTTCTTGTCTTTCAGAATAAGGGACGAATATTACAACCAGAAATCGTGAGGAATTTTCCTTCAAGTTCTTAATCGAACTTACTCTTGAATTCTTGAGTTCATAGCTTAGGATTCAAATCACACTTTATCGATTAGTTTGTTCCCTAATCGTGGTGTCTCTTCATCCATCATTATTTACTTAAGGTTGCTGATTACCTTCGTGTGTCAGAGGTCTTGAGTTCATGAGAACAATCAAGTTCAATTTCCATTGGGAGAAAAGATCCAACTCTGATATTACAAAGTTGGGAGGTTCTAGGAGGGTCTTCCCCTAGGGTTGCTCATCAGTTGGTATCAGGAGCATCAGGTTAATTCTCTTTCAATTGAAGTTGCTCATATCTTGTTAGTTTGTGTCTTTTGTAAAAATTATAAAAATACTGTTCACCGTCACTATTCACAGCCTGTCCCCACTGTTCATCCGGGTACTGTTCATCCGAACACAAAAAAAATCTGTTGGTGTGTTGTCTTTTTGTGTTTTCTGTCCAAATTTCGTTCGTGGGTCTATTATACTTGTGTTTTGGTTGTTAGGGTTTAAAAACAAAAAAAGTCACGTACCTTATATTGTTTTAGTGTCCAAGTTGCTGGAATTTTCTTTTGAGTATTGCTGAAATTCTAATTTTGCCTTTTTCTTGAGTCTTGGTTGTTGTTCTTGCAAACCTTGGACACCACAACATAATTTGGGGGAAGTTCTTGAGCTTCTTGAACAAAATTCTTGAAGTTCTTGGACCACCAAGTCTTGTTTTGAAAGTTCTTGAACAATAAATCAAGAACTAGGGTTTTCTTGGAATTTGCATAACCTTTCATCCGTTTCTTGAACTTGTTGGTGTGACCTGAATTTGTGTTCTTTGAAGAGCCAAAGCAAAAAAAAAAACCAAAAAAAAAGCAAGCGAAAAAAAAGGGAAGAAGAGAAAGGAATCGGCTCTCACACAAAGGAAATCAGGTTTCCAAATCTTGAGTTTCCAAATCTTGATTGGTTTCCCAATCTTGATTGGTTTCCAAATCTTGATTAGTTTCCAAATCTTGATTGGTTTCCCAAAACTTGCGTTTCCAAAATCTTGATTGGTTTCCAAATCTTGAGTTTCCAATCTTGATTGAATTCCAACGACCCCAAACGACCTAACCAGCCCCAAACACACCCAAATCAGTTTCCAAACCAAACCTAAACTACCACAAACACCTTAGCCAAACCGCCTTTGAATTCTTGAGATACTAAAATCGGTTGAGCTAGTTTTTTGCGAACCAATTTGACTGAAATTTGAGGACTGGTTCTTGCATTATTTGAGCACCCCAAAAACACCACTTACCTTCCAAAATACTGACCAAAAACTCAGCAAAACAGCAGCTCAAAAAAGTTCCAGATTTCGGGTAGAGTTTTTCTAGGATTTGCCAAAAAAAAATTCTGCTTTGTGTCTTGTTACTTGCTTATAGGGTAATTAATTCTGGAATTTTTTGAGAGTTTGAGTTGTTTTAAGAACTTCGAGAAGGAAAATTGAGAGTGAGTGTTTTTTTTCCTTGAGTGATACACGAGTACTTTGCAAGGTAGACTAGGATACACTTGTTTTGCAGGTTTGACAATATGTCTCAAGAGGGAACATATCCGAGCCGACTGAGACCGAAGTGTCACTCAAACTGGTGCTCCAAGCTCTTCGAAAACAAGCAGAGAGACATGAATTTGTGATGACACAAATATCCGACAGGTTGGCTGCCATTGAGATGCGAGGTACCGGAGATACACATTCGAGTGTTCAAAATGCTGATCATGATGCGGATGATGAGGGGTATCATTCTAACGCCTCATTTCGATCAAGGAAAAGCCAAAGGGGAGCGAGGGAAGGTCGAGACCGACCTAGGAGAACCGATGACAATCTTGGTTCCATCAAGACTAAGATGCCTACCTTTCATGGGAAGAATGATCCTGAAACTTACTTGGATTGGGTTAGGCGAGTTGAGCAAGTGTTTGAAGTCCACAATTACTCTGAAGAGAAAAAGGTGAAACTTGCAGCTATTGAATTTCAAGATTATGCATCTATTTGGTGGGAGCAAGTATGTGGCCACAAGGAGGAGAAATAGGGAACAACCGATTGACACTTGGACTGACATGAAGCAAGTGATGAGGAAACGATTTGTACCCTTCCATTATACCACGGACTTGTACAATCGGCTCCAACGACTCACTCAAGGGTCTAATTCTGTTGATGAGTACCACAAACAAATGGAGGTAGCGATGATAAGGGCCAATGTACAAGAGGATCCGGAAGCAACCATGGCGAGGTTCCTTAATGGATTAAATCCTGAAATTAGGAAGAACGTTGAGTTTCAAGACCACTTTGAGATTCAACAAATGGTGTCTTATGCAGAGAAGGTGGAAAAGCAAGCCTTACCTATAAAGACACCTAGTGGCCGAACCACTACATCCTCTTCCACTCCTTGGAGAAGAAATCAATTGCCAACATCCAATGCTTGGCTAAGGCAAGGTAATAGAGAGAGGGAAAACAAGCGGATGGAACAACCATCCCATCCGAGTGTAACTTCTTCTAAACCAACCCTGCGGCCGACTCTTCCAGGGGCAAATACATCTACCAACCAGCCAAATGCATGCTTCAAATGCAAGGGAATTGGCCACCTCATGGCTCAATGCCCTAACCGAAGCATCATGTACATGAATGAAGAGGGAGTGTGGCAAAGCGAAGGAGAGGAGGAATATGCGGACATGCCACCGCTTGAAGAGGAAGGGAAGGATGATGACATGGTTGAGATAGAGGAGGACCCCGTAGCTCGAACTATGGTAACCATGAGAGTGCTCAATGCACAAGCTCAAGAAGATGATCTCCAACGAACCAACATCTTTCATACGAGATGCAAAATTGGAGATGAGGTATGTCTTATGATCATTGATAGTGGCTCTTGTACTAATTGTGTAGCCGCTGATTTTGTTGAGCAAAACCACATTCCATGGACTTACCACCCTAAACCCTATAGATTATCTTGGTTAAATGATGGGGGGGAAGTCAAGGTGACCAAACAAGCTTTAATTGCTTTTTCTATTGGTCGATACAAGGACCAAGTTTTATGTGATGTAATTCCTATGCATGCTAGTCATGTCTTGTTGGGGCGTCCTTGGGAGTATGATAGACAGGCTGATCATATTGGACTCACTAATAAGTATAAGTTCATTATGGACAACCTCAAAATCACTCTTTCACCCTTGACACCTACACAAGTGTATGAAGAACAATTGCATCTAAGAAAAGAGAGAGAGAAAAGGCAGCCAAGAGAGGCAAAGAAAAAGCCGAATGTGAGAGAAAATGAGGGGAAAAAGAAAGTAGAGGCCGAGTTGAGTGAAAAAGAAAATTCGAGTGGAAAAAGACTCAGTGAGGCCGAGAGCTTGAAAATGAAAAAAAAGAGCTTCTATGCAAGTGTGCGTGAGGTAGATAGGGCTTTGAATGCACAAAGTCTTCTCATAGTACTTATGTACAGGGAAGCTGATTATTCTTCTTTTTACACACTTGGCATAACCGATTCTCTTCCTAGTGCAATCTACTCTCTTTTGCAGGAATTCAAGGATGTGTTTCCAGAGGAACTACCGAAAGGATTACCTCCAATTCGAGACATTGAACATCAAATCGACTTTGTTCCTGGAGCAATTCTACCAAATCGACCAGCCTATAGAGCAAATCCGGAGGAAACAAAGGAAATCCAAAGGCAAGTCGATTCCCTCCTTGAAAAAGAACAGGTTCGTGAATCTCTTAGTCCTTGTGCAGTTCCAGTTATTTTAGTGCCTAAGAAAGAAGGGACTTGGAGAATGTGTACAGATTGTCGTGCAATTAATAACATTACTGTTAAGTATCGTCATCCTATTCCTAGGTTAGATGATATGTTAGAAGATTTGCATGGAGCAATCATTTTCACTAAAATTGATTTAAGATCGGGTTATCATCAAATAAGGATAAAGGAAGGAGATGAATGGAAAACTGCCTTCAAAACAAAGTATGGTCTTTATGAGTGGCTTGTGATGCCTTTTGGCTTAACAAACGCTCCAAGTACTTTCATGAGATTAATGAACCATGTTTTAAGGCATTTTCTTGGAAAGTTTGTTGTTGTTTATTTTGATGATATATTGATCTTTAGCAAGTCTTTAGATGAGCATGTTGAGCATTTGAAACTTGTTTTAAGTGCCTTGCGTGAAAATAGACTATTTGCTAACATGGGAAAATGTATCTTTTGCACTCATGAAGTTAACTTTCTTGGATATATTGTTGGTGCAAATGGCATAAGTGTTGATCCAGCCAAGGTAAAGGCCATTTTAGAGTGGCCGACTCCAACCAATGTGTCCCAGGTAAGGTCTTTTCATGGTCTTGCAAGTTTCTATAGGAGATTTGTTAAAGACTTTAGTACTATTGCAGCACCTTTGAATGAGATAATTAAAAAGAATGTGGGGTTTCAATGGGGAAAAGAGCAAGAAGAGTCATTTAATAAGCTTAAGAATTTGTTAACTTCAGCACCTATTCTTGCTTTGCCTAATTTTGATTTGACTTTTGAAGTTGAATGTGATGCTAGTGGAATAGGCATAGGGGCTATCCTACATCAAAACAATAGACCCTTGGCATATTTCAGTGAGAAGTTGAGTGGGGGAGCTCTTAATTACCCTACTTATGATAAAGAATTGTATGCTGTTGTGCGTGCTCTTGAAGTGTGGCAGCATTATCTTATGCCTAAGGAATTTGTGATACATACTGATCATGAATCAATTAAATTCCTTAAAGGTCAAGGTAAGTTGCATAAAAGACATGCTAAATGGATTGCATTTATTGATTCCTTTCCATATATCATTAAGTATAAGAAGGGGAAAGATAATGTCGTTGCAGATGCATTGTCTAGGAGGTATACTTTGATCACTACCATGAGCACTAAGTTACTTGGTTTTGAGCACATTAAAGACTTGTATGCACATGATGACGATTTTTCTAATGTGTTTAAAGCTTGTGAACATGCTGCATTTCAAAAGTTTTATAGGCATGAAGGGTTCTTGTTCAAAGAAAATCGCCTATGTATTCCCAACTGTTCACTTAGGGAATTGCTTGTTAGAGAAGCCCATGGCGGAGGGTTGATGGGACATTTTGGCGTTGATAAAACTCTTGACATTTTGCATGAACACTTCTATTGGCCTAAAATGAGGCGTGATGTTGCTAACATTTGTGATAAGTGTTTAAAGTGTAAGCAGGCAAAGTCAAGGAGTAACCCTCATGGATTGTACACTCCTTTACCCGTACCTCATGCCCCTTGGACAGACTTATCCATGGATTTTGTGCTTGGTTTACCAAGGTCTTCTAGAGGTATGGATAGTATCTTTGTTGTAGTGGATAGATTTTCTAAAATGGCTCACTTTATCCCTTGTAGGAAAACAAATGATGCGCGCCATGTTGCTGATTTATTCTTCAAGGACGTGGTTAGATTGCATGGGGTACCGCGTACTATTGTAAGTGATAGGGATGTGAAATTCTTAAGCTATTTCTGGAAATCACTTTGGGGAAAGTTGGGAACTAAGTTGTTATTTTCTACTTCTAGTCATCCTCAAACGGATGGTCAAACTGAGGTAACCAATCGAACCCTTGGTGCTTTACTTCGAGCCATTGTTCAAAAGAATTTGAAGAAGTGGGAAGAATGTTTGCCTATTGCCGAGTTTGCATACAACCGAACCACTCATTCTACTACTACTCATTCTCCTTTTGAAATTGTTTATGGGTTTCAGCCGCTAACTCCTCTAGATTTATCACCTATTCCTGTTGATGAGTGTTTAAGCGCAGATGGTGTCAAAAAGGCAAGGCTGTTCGGACCTTGCATGAGAGAGTTCGAGCTCAAATTGAGAAGAAAAATGCGCAATATGCAACACATGCGAATAAGGGTAGAAAGCATGTTGTATTCGAACCTGGTGATTGGGTTTGGGTGCACATGAGGAAAGAAAGGTTTCCAGCATCTCGACGGACCAAATTACATCCAAGAGGAGATGGACCTTTTCATGTCCTGGAAAAGATAAACGACAATGCCTACAAATTGGAACTTCCAAGTGAGTATGGCATAAGTGCATCTTTTAATGTGTCTGACCTATCTCCTTTTGACTTTGATACAGACTTTGAAGATTCGAGAACGAATCCTTTCGAGGAGAGAGGGAATGATGCGGATACGGGTGCGCAACAACTTCAACCTTGGGTCAAGGATCCTTTGGTCAACATTGGTGGTCCGATGACAAGATCAAGATCCAAGAGGGTGAAGGAAGCTTTACGAGTCTTGATCATTCACCATACAAGCAAGGAGCAAGCTAAGTTTGAAGATTTGGTGGACCATGAAGTTACCTTGTTCACTTGTACGTTTGAAGTGAAAGAATGATCTCATACTTGTTAGCTTAGTTAGTAGTTGTTTTAAAGCTGCCTAGTTTAGTAGTTTGTTAATCGCACAAAGGACATGTTGTCCTCTAGTTTTAATCCTTAAAGTAGCTTATCTAGTTGGTCATAAGCTTGCTTTAGTCAAGCACCAACGTTAATTTGTTCGTGTTAAGTTGATTAGGGTTTTTCTAGTTGCACTTGGGCATTGGGCCGAGTTTAGCAAGGGAAATTCCAAGTCGGATTAGGTTTTGTTGGCAGTTTAGTTTAGGTCTTTTATACACCTATATAAGGCTTCTTGTCTTTCAAAATAAGGGACGAATATTACAACCAAAAATCATGAGAAATTTTCCTTCAAGTTCTTAATCGAACTTACTCTTGAATTCTTGAGTTCATAGCTTAGGATTCAAATCAGACTTTATCGATTAGTTTGTTCCCTAATCGTGGTGTCTCTTCATCCATCATTATTTACTTAAGGTTGCTGATTACCTTCGTGTGTCAGAGGTCTTGAGTTCATGAGAACAATCAAGTTCAATTTCCATTGGGAGAAAAGATCCAACTCTGATATTACAAAGTTGGGAGGTTCTAGGAGGGTCTTCCCCTAGGATTGCTCATCAACGACACGACTTGATTGAAGGTGGTAGAACGACAACTCCAAACGAGATGAATACTCAAGTGGATAGGTCGGATGAACAATCAAGGACAATCGCGAGATTGCTCAAGAACCCTTGCCAATGCAAGTAATGGAATTGTACTCTCAACAATGGAAGAGAAACAAAACTGTAATTTTATTGATAAAAGTGTCTAACCCCTTTCTCGTACAACTTGTACCTTTTTATAAGCAAATGACTAACGAAACCCTAGGGCTAGAGAAAGGAAAGGTTCGGCCAACCTTGGACATGAATGGGCCGAATCCTTGACTCAAACAAGGTATCAACTAGTAGCTACTCTAAACAACGACTTGACGACAAAACGACTTGCAACTAAAACCCTAATAGTGTGGCCGACTTTACTAAGTGTAGTCGTGGTCCCCACTTGGCTCTTCATGGGCTCGGAGTAATGTGTAGGTGCCTTGGCCCTCCATGTCCCAAACCTTCAATGTTCCTATGAATCCCGTGTTGGTCTTGGACACTTCGAACAAGGGCTTGAAGTGATTCTTTGAAGCGTTTAGCCCGTGCACGTGTAACTGGGCCCACTGGCACTCGAACTAGATCATCATGTGGGCTTGAGTCCGTGCACACATCACTTAGCCTCTCAAGTGAGCTGAATTCCTAGTTGCTAGTTTTAGAAAAATAAGTGATTCCAAATCACATTAAGATTTCTAGACAATTCCAAAGCACTTTAGGGTTTTGAGTCCGTGTAAGCCTATAAATAGCCTAGTTGATGTGAGCGCAGAAGTAAAGATTAGATCGTAGAGGACACGTTGGGTGATGGATGGAATTGAACCCAAACTTGGACCACTCAAGAACGGATTCAACGGTAGATGACGCCACAATCAAGTGTGTTGGCTTGATTGATAAGTCAATAAACAACTTAGGATCAACTCTAGGATGTTCAAACTAGCTTTCACAAGCTAAAGGAATTTGCCTTAATGGAAGACGAAATTCTGGAATTTTATTCATAATATCGCAAAACTGAATGTAAACAATGACTTGGGGCTATTTATAGCCTTGTCTAACCCTAATAGAACTTGGAAAATATTAAGGAAATTCGGCCAGCCCATTGGGTCTCTCTTGGCCGAAAGCTAACCTACTAATTAATTAACTTAATGACTAACTAAAGTACTATTGGACCTAAGGCCCACATGGCCGAAGTTAAGCTCAAGAAGAGCTACTTAATCGAGGCCCAATCCTCCCTTTGAGGCTTGATCACTTGCGCCTTCAATTGTAAGCAATATC
Organism: Coffea humblotiana; assembly: GCA_023065735.1. Classification (NCBI taxonomy): domain Eukaryota; kingdom Viridiplantae; phylum Streptophyta; class Magnoliopsida; order Gentianales; family Rubiaceae; genus Coffea; species Coffea humblotiana. The sequence goes on along the minus strand of CM041213.1, from coordinate 33,524,587 downwards.
TTGGTAGTCTTGCAAGGATCCTCCAAGTCAATTCCTTCAATGCTTGAGGCTTGGTTTCTCTTGAGCTTATACGGCATGAACTAAGGCTTGAAGTGACTCTTTGAACCTCTTAACTTATGCACGTGTAACGGGTCTATGTGAACACCACGGCCAGCTTGCTCATTCGCATCATTCCCCTCCTCTTGAAAAGGATTTGTCCTCAAATCTTGGGGAAAAGTGGTACTCCATGTTGGTGCGCTTATAGGATAGCAATGTGGGAGCTAAATGAATGAGCACCAGCTACGTCACATGTCGCTTGGACAACCTCATGATGCTCTTGAACAAGGACATTCTCCAAGACAAGAAAACACCTTGTATAAAAGCTTGTGAAAATTCCATGTAGCACTCCAAAACTCTCTCATCAACCCTTGGTCGTTGCATGTCAAGTTTCAAACCTACAAAACAAATCACACAATTAGTATATGTAGGGTTAATACTTACTTGACAACTTACGTTTCACATGCACTAGATAGGGATCTTCATGATGACTCTCATTCAGCTTAGAAAAATTTCGAATCTGATTGTGCAAGGTAGTATAATTCGACCCTAGTTGTTGCTGATTTTGGCACTACTTGCCCATCTGGAGATAGAACAATGAGCCAATCGTGTTGCACTTCCGTGGAAGCATGAACCAGTGACGTAAGAACAACATTCAGGTCTTGATTGACACATTTGTATGCATCACCCAACATAAGTGGCAGCAATGAAGTGAAGGTCACTCCATACGAGTCATATGAATTTGCGCCAGTTGGGAGGTGATAAAATGAACTCATGGTGACCAGTTTTTGGATGTATGAATATGCATGGAAGATCACAACAAGCAGTTGGCACAAGCTTGAAATCAGGTTGCAACTCTTTAATCAAAGCTGGAAATTTTCGAACAGCCTTACAATCTACAAAGACAAATAAGTCTCAACTTGTTTTGAACCAGAAATTGGATATATAAGTAATGGAACATCATTAATTAAGTGGTGAGAAGGTGTAGAATAAGAGTTAAATGCAAAAACTCCCTTTGACACATGACTCCTTTCCATCAATCGATTCAACTTGAGACTGCATTGATGGTCTTTACATTTTCCTTCAAAATCTGCATAGAAAATACAAGTGTGAGGATGGAAATGATGCTCAAAAGAAGGTAAAGATGATGAATGAATCATAGGCAACAAACAAGAATAGAAATATGGAATCTCCCTTCATGATGAGTTCGAATTAATTCTCCATTGGTGCGGCCAGATTTGGGTTGACGTTGTTCCATGAAGTGATACCAAATAGATTTATCTCCTAGCAGACAAACTCCATGGAAGCTTAGTGAATTGTACAAGTGACTTTGGAATGGAACATTGCATGACTAACTTCACTTGACTTCGTTTAATCTGTACAAAAGCAGAAAACACTAAACAAGGCAAAGTTAAGTTTGTTAGAAAGCTATAAACACGTCGCTTCCCATGCACAATCAGCTCACTTGATGCTTCACTCATCTCCTCAGATTTTTTACCTCTTTTTCTAACTCACATTCCTCAACTTTTACCTCAAGTGCACTCTCACCACCACACTCAACTCGCTCTTTTTCAAGTTTTTGTTGGAGGAGTTGTTGATATGTCTCCCACACTCTACTAACTTCTTCATCTACGGATAATGTATTTGAATGCTTTGTTGTCAAATGAACCTCCTCGCTTCTCCTTGAATATACTGACTTTGAAGAGGTAGGTTGGACGTTGGGGTGGAATTGTGTAGAACCCCTCCTCTTGACATCCTTATTCACCATTCGGTCAAGGCGTCGATGAAGAGGCTCGAAAGCTTCATCCAAACTCTGCTTGAATTCTTCCATCATGGCCTCCATGTGTAGTTTTAAGTCCATGGTTTGTTCTCCAACTCCACTTGACATGCTTAGGTAAACCTGCAAATAAACAACTACCTCTCTTTCTGTTGTTTTTGTTGTTTTTTTTTTGTACAATGTATAGGTCACTCACGCTCGTGTTTCACTCAAGTGTATCACTCTCTAAAAGTCTCACCAAACAATTCCTTGACTTGCTAGTTGCTCGGGTTGAACAAGTTAGGCATCACCGTAAGGTTCGTTCTTGACTAGTCAATAAGTGACACAAGATAGTAGCAATGGATGGAGGTGAATGAAGATCTAGACGTGACCTAAAACTCAGATTAGGACTAACAATAACTAACGACTCAAAAAGAAAGCAAGACAAGTGACTTCAAGGCTGAAATTTTGAAAATCCTAGAAAACTCTACCCGAAGGGCAAAATTTCTGGAATTTGTCGAGCTGTTGATCCTCGGTCTTTTGGTCAGGTTTTTGGGGTATTTTGGGTGCTGTTTTGGTGTATAGGTCAGCCCTTAAATTGCAGTCCAATGGATCACAAAGTAATGCTCAACCGATTCAAAATTGCGGGCTGGTTTGGCGTGGCAAGGTGTAGCTGTGACAGCCCCACCTTCCCCTAAGGCGAACCAAAGGGTTTGGCGGATCGCCTGCCCAGCTCTCGCCAGGACTACGAAGTCGAATCATACAAACCCTAGATTCCTCGCAATAGAACCCGAAGAAAACAAAAAATCGGAACTTACCAAATCAAGAACACATAGGCATACATTCCTCAACAATTATACGGGGAAAACAAGAAAATTACTTATATACATACGTTGGAACTTTACAAGTCAAGGGAAATACTGGTTCGAAGTAAAATTAGGGTTTTGATTACAAAAGAGTGTAACAAAAGAACATTTACACTAGCTCAACCCTTTCTTCTAAATCACGGTTCAAAAGTGTTGTTCCCTGTAAGGAAAACAAAGATAACGGGAAGGGGGTGAGCTTACGCTCAATGAGGTACCAAAAGTACAAGTAGTCATGAATCATGGCGTTTCACATATCAATCATGCAATTGTACACACCAGATAGGGAAATGAATAAATTCTTCAAATGGAAAGGATACAGGTGGCTCTCAGGAGCCAAAATGCCCAATTGCGGTACTTGATCCAAACCCGTTGACTTTCCGTCAAAGTATATAGAACCAACATGTCCGTAGACCCCACTTTACACCGAATTCCGTCCACCAAACATACCCCTTACCGGCCCGAACACCTCAACGGGATCAGAGGGTGGTAATACTCGAGCATACCGATTAGTCGAGGAGGTAACTCTCCACTCGACAACACTAGATACCCATGGTTTGTTATCTAATCGACTAAGCCCTTGCCGGCTCGACTCGATAACTAGCCAGTGGGGTTGGGTTCCCAAAGAAGCCGATGAGATAACATCTCCAATCGATTGAATCAAGATAAAAGTACAGAGACGGGAATGAGAGGTACCTCCCACTCGGATCGAGTGTGTACATTACTGCCGCTCCGCACTTACAAGTCAAACACAAGGTATATCAAGTCGATTGCACCAATAAACAAGTACATATCACATTAGGGCAAGTGCGATAAAGTACACCCTTGCCCGACCATACCAATCACATTTCATTCGATCACATTGGTCAAGTATTGAAAACAAGTGTCAAGTTCAATCAGGTATTTGGAAGCACTCACCAATTTAAGTGCAGCTACTTCAAAAGTTTTCCCCAAATGACTTCAATCACCCAGAAACCCTAAAATAACCGAGGTAAATAATTGAGGTTTTCACATCCTAAATTCTAGTAAACAAAATGCACAAGTGAGGCTCGACTACAAGTCGTATGCCTATCCAAATGAACTATGAATGCAAGGTTGCAAAAGCGTGATTTCGGAACGAAAAGGTAATAGGGGGACCTAGGGGCTTGAATGACCTAAAAGCCGTTCATCTACTAAGAATCAACTCAAACTTGAAGGAACCAAACGGTCTAGAAAATTGGGCAGCATGCCCTTTGTGTTTACCAAATTTCCAGCCATTTATGGCTTCATTATTTTCCTCAATCAGCCCCAGAAACACACACAAATAAGGTTACCACAATAGCCCTTCCATAGGCTCCAAAATCATCCCAGTACAACACAAGTGCAAAAGTATCATTGAAAATCAGTTTTGAAGACAAAACTAAACGGCAGATTTGGCATTTCGTAGCATTTTAGTCACAACCGGAGCTATGGTTATCGAATCAGGGTGAACCTTATACCATTTCAAAGCTAAGACAGAGGGGAACAACTTTTATGAAGGCCACTTAACCTAATTTATAGCTTATCTAAGTCGAATTTTCCAATCACAGATCCAAAAGTTTAAGATCAGTCTAGTTGTCAGCACTGACTTTAACCGGCAATAACTCAGGCTACACAACTCCGTTTGGGGTGTTTTCAGAGGATTTAGAAAGCTAACACATAGGGCTACAAGTCTTGTGTTTTGGCCAAAAACTAATTGGATACGAATCAGGGTGAAAAATGCAGCCCAACCTGGTGAATTCACAAAACTGTTTACGAATTGCAGCTTATAACTGTCAGGGTATTTCGGTCATTTCGCAAGTTTTGGTGCTCCGATTGAGCCGAAATTTTACCAGTAGCTAGCTAACTCAAATACCTACAACTTTCATGTTTTGAGCAAGGGCTAATTAGGTCTCCCTCAAGGTCGAACATACAGTACAAAAACAGGGCAGATTACTACCATAGAAACCCTAAGCTGGAATTTTTCCACATAAAGCTGAAATTTTCGCAATTAACCACAAGTAACGCATAATAGCTTCAATTCCATACCATATTAAGCCATCAATCCAAGTCAACAATAATTATCATATGAAAACAGAAAAATTCCCAAGAAAATAAGAAATTCACCTAACTTTACTTTAAACCACAAATTCATCCATAAACTAAGCTCCTTAACCGATATAAGCCACTACTTTGCAATTATTATGGACAAAATTGAAGTTCTAAGCAATATACCTCAATCACCAAGAAAGGTAGCAACTTAGGGCTTCTCTTTGCAAAATCACTCCACAAGCACCTTTGATCTTCCTTAATAAGCAATTCCTACGGAGGAAATCGGATTTTTATCGGTTGATTTGCAAGATTTGGACAAGAAATTGAAAGAAAAGTTGAAGGCTTCTTTCCTTTTTTTCCCTCAAAAATTTCGGCCAAGATGCTTGAAGAATGAAGATGATTTTGGTCAAATTTTACTTTTAGTAAAGTTGTAAGAAAGTTAGGCAAAACTTGGCCCAATAGAAATGCGACACGTGTCACCTTTTTTTGATCTTTTCCTTATCCTTTAGCTTACTAATGACTAAGCATCTAACCAACCTCTGATTATCTCTTAGCACTCAGTAATTAAATGCCTTACTGCACAACTTAACCTAATTGGCCGAATTTCTCTCACTTAACGCCCTAGCGGGTCCCACATCCGCTATTGGCTCCAAATCTCTCGTGAACTCACTTATACTAGAAAAATGACTTAAATACTATATTTACTTATAAAACATGTATAAAATGAATATAATAAAGAAAATATAGAAAATATGCGCACGGAAACCGATAAAACCCTAAAACCCTAAAATCGGATTTTTGTTTTTTTTTTTTTTCTTTTTCGGGTTCTCATAGTAGCGGTTGGCTTTTGGATTTTGGAAACGAAATTGGGTGTAAGGTGGGCTGTTTGAGCTCGGTTGGAGGGGAACTTGGGCCTTTGGCCAATGGGTTCTTGGCTGCTATTAATCCCAACAGAATTAGGATTAATTGGAGTCAAGGTGGGACTTGGTGCACAATTAGGAAACTAGAGCCAATATCTTTCTTCCCTTTTTTTTCTTTCCTTTTTTCATTTCTTTTCTTTCTTTCTTTTGTTTCTTTTGTGGCTCAACAGATTATTTTAAGCACGTAATTCCAGTCCCAAAAATTTCCTTGAATTCGGTTCTAGCTTCAAGATTCGCCAAGACAAGATTGAAGATTGTTTCAAGTATCAAGAACCCCACAATTTGGTTTCAAGAATCTCCCCAAATCAGCCTTTGGTGGTTCAAGAACTTCAAGAAATTCGTTCAAGAAGCTCAAGAACTTCCCCAAATATGTTTTGGTATTCAAGTTTTACAAGAAACAACACAAAAGTTCAAGAAATAAGGGCAAAACAGGTTCGGCAACCTCTCAAGGAAAAATTTCCAGCAACGACTCAAGAACAATGAGGTATGTGAAACTTCTTTTTTTTTGTGACTTTTTGCTAGGTTGTTTTCACGCCCCAAGCAACACAATAACCAACCAGAATTAGAGCACAATCTAGACAAACTAACAGTAAATATTGGATGAAAACAATCTGAGCAGATTACAACACAAGGAACAAACCTACTTGATATGCGGCAATAAGAGCAAAAACCCTAGCCGTCGCAAAAATTTTTTTTTCTCTAAACCAACACAAGACTTCAAGAACAATATAACAAGACACCAAAATAAGAAAGAAACACAAGTTATGCAAAGCAAAAAAAAAAACAGTAGCGATGAACAGTACGATGCTACAGTACTTTTTTTTTGTGACTCTCAACGATGTCAAGACTCAAAAACAAGAAAAAGGGATATACGTGATACCTCAACCTAGCTCTGATTACCAGATGATGTGAGCGCGGAAGCAAAGATTAGATCGTAGAGGACACGTTGGGTAATGGATGGAATTGAACCCAAACTTGGACCACTCAAGAACGGATTCAACGGTAGATGACGCCACAATCAAGTGTGTTGGCTTGATTGATAAGTCAATAAACAACCTAGGATCAACTCTAGGATGTTCAAACTAGCTTTCACAAGTTAAAGGAATTTGCCTTAATGGAAGACGAAATTTTGGAATTTTATTCATAATATCGCAAAACTGAATGTAAACAATGACATGGGGTTATTTATAACCTTGTCTAACCCTAATAGAACTTGGAAAATATTAAGGAAATTCGGCCAGCCCATTGGGTCTCTCTTGGCCGGAAGCTAACCTACTAATTAATTAACTTAATGACTAACTAAAGTACTATTGGACCTAAGGCCCACATGGCCGAAGTTAAGCTCAAGAAGAGCTACTTAATCGAGGCCCAATCCTCCCTTTGAGTGTGACGACCCCACCTCTCCCTGGGGCACCCGAGGGTTCGGCGGACCGTCTGTCCAACTCTCGCCGGGACTCGATAGTGACATCGACCGATATTACACTTTAACTCCAATAAATACCATATATACATCCGAAGACCTCATTATATACAACCAAGAATATCAATAAATACATAATTATATCCAAATAACATTCAAGAAAAACAAATAAGAAAATACAAATAAATATACAATCCAAATCCAAGCCACACTTGCGCTCGTCCATTCTCGATTCCTGCAAGGCACTAAAATAATTTTGGGAGGGGTGAGCCAAAAGCTCAATGAGAATGATAGGGGATCTATTGAAAACAGTGATCAATTCGCATTAGTCAAAACATTAGTTTCCAAATCATTTCATAAAGCATTTGAGTCTTTCAAATCATTGCACAATACTTGGTTAAAATGCCAAACAAAATCCCAAGGAGACAATTATACAATATCAGATAACCAGTCATTAGGTAACAAATCAATAGCAGAAATGTAACAATACAATTAAAAGGACAGGGATGGCTCCAAAGCCAATTCCACTTTCCAATTTAGGTCACCTGTTGACACTCCATCAACCAATAATCCGTAGAACTCCACTTCACTCCACCCGTTCACCTTATCACCCACACTGGCCAGTCAACTCAATAACAGTCAGTACAGCCTGAGTTATAGCCCACTGGCAGCTCAGACCTCTCGAGTTTATAGCCTACTGGCCACCCGGGATAACAGTACAGTACAGTTCAGTAGTTTGATCCCAAAGTTAGCATTGGACTGACTTCGACCAAACCCCAGCCGGCTCGAATAGTCCGTCTAACCTAGAGACCGGGCATAGTCACCCCTCCAGGAGGTGGGGTGTTACCCACAACAAGTGAAGAGTCCAAGCCCGTAGGTCAAGGAACCTCAAACACCCCTCCAGGAGGTGGGGTGTTACCCACAACAAGTGACCAGCCCACATGCACATTACATCACATTACACAATCAATATACAATCTCAGTACAAATCACATTCCACAATAGCTAATAAAGAACAAGTAATGAGACCTAAAGCGAGTGCGATAAGGTACACCCTCACCTAAGTCTCATATAACACATAAGCACATTGAGCATTGTATCACATTAGCACCAAGCCAATCGAACAGTGGAAAGTCACATATCCAATTAAGGAAGTACAGTTCGCAAATCCATTTAACAAAGACTTTTAGTATCGGCAAACATTTGTCAATAAAAGAGTTCAAAATCAGTTATCATATACAGTTCAAGAAGCAGGGGGCGAAATAGTTTGGAATCACTCACCAATCACCGCTCATGATCCCCCATTCACCACAAATTGATTCTTGTTCCGAATCCAACTCCTAAACCACGAAGAACATTATAGTGCGTCCCTGTCACCATTTAGGAATTTAAGCAAAACTGGAGCTACACTTATCGTATTGAAACAAAAAATATACCATTTCGAAGCTAAGACATAGATCCTACAATTCTCATGAAGACATCTTAACCCCATTTCTCACCCCTAACTAGGTCAAATTTACCAAAGCAGCCCCCCAGATTTTCCAGTTCGAAGCTCACTGACACAAATACTGACAGTCCTGATTCAGTTAATCATAACTCAGAACACCCAACTTCCGATTCAGGTAATTCCAAAGCCATTAGAAACCTAAGATGCAAGGGTAAAATTCTTAAGAAGACATCGACAACCAATTCATTCATCTTCCCAGCTAAATGAGCCCATTTACAGAGACAGATTTCCAGTTTTGGCAGAAACAGGGAACCAGGGGCAAAATAGTCATTTCACACTCTACGTTGCTCCGATTGAGTTGAAATTTACAGGTAGATTCCTCACTCAATTCTATACAACTTTCATGTTTTGTGCCAAGGCTAATTCAGCCTCCATCATATTCGAATATCCAGAACACATTCGGACAGAAACTAAAATAGAAATGAAATTTCTGGGAGTTCATTCAATCAACTTCATACCAACGAAATTCCAACCATCCAAATTAGTTCTTAACTCAGTACATTCAATTTTCAATCATCAATTCAAGTTATATCACAAGAATCAAAGAGCTAGGAAACCAATTTTACCTCTTAACCTTAAGCTGGCCGGTTGAGATTAACCCCAAAAATCATGAAAACCAAACCATGAAATCATCCAAACAACTAAGGAATATCATTAACAAAGCTCAAACATCAATTAATTCCAGCTTTAAGCTCCCAAATCCGGATTTCCAGCAAGTGAGAACAAGATATTTACCTCAAGTTGAAGTTGTGAACTCAAGTTCTTCAAGTTCCAAGTGCCAAATCTTCTTCCTATTTTTCAAGCTAAGATGATCGGTGGTCAAGGTGGATGAAGCAGCAAATTTTTTCTAGTTTTTCCTCTCTTTTCTCCCTTTGTTCTCCACGGTTCTAGCTGGAATGTTTCAGTTTCAAGGCTGCCCGATTTCATGCTAGCTGAAAGCTTAAATGCTAAGTTTTTCCTTAGGTGTTGTTTGGTCAAGTTGCTAAACATTTGGGTCAACAATATCAAGCTTCTTTCTTTCTTCTCCTAGCTCACGGCAGCTTGTTCTTGGTGTTGGCTTTGTTTGTTTTGTCTTATGTCCTACTAACTTAATATCCACTTAATGCACTAACTTAGTTTAATTAAAACTTAAGCACACTAACCCAAAGTGCTAATCACTCGAACCCCGTACTAAACATGCATGCATGCACATACAATCACGAAAATATTAGTTGGTTGAATTTAATTTAAACTTAAAGGTTTAGTTTTGAAAGTAGGTTTTTAATGATTCAATTAAATTTTTCACTTTTGGTATGCAAAATACCTTTTGAAAATTAAAACATATGGTAAAAATACATTTTTCACACAATAGCTACTATAATTATCCATATTTAATTTATTTGAGAAAATTAGGAATCCGGGATCTCACATTCTTCCCCCTTCAAAGAATTTCGTCCTCGAAATTCACCCTTTTTTTTTCAACTAAAACAAATGACTCAATTATGTAGTTCAAACTCGAGTAGAAAGATATATTTTCCATTAAAGATTTCACTCACCAATTTTTTTTTATTTTTTTATTTTTTTGTAAAAAGGAACAACAAGTAATTGGATATATACACAGTAATGGTTAAGCAAAAATTGAAAGGACTTTCATTCAATTAAAACAAATAAGTAATGAATCCAGGTCACACCACAAATAATGAATACAAAACTTGGGAGTTCAAATATTCATAGAAGCTAAAAAAAACAAGCTTTAACTTTCATGAAGACTATTTCTGCCCAGATTTACTCCTTCTAGATCAAAAACACGAAAGCATTCCCAGAAGTTTCAATCTCAGGTTCACTGACAGGCTAGATTCAAATAGCCATATCTGAGTGCACAAAGAACCAAATCAAGAAATTCCAAATGCATTGGAAAGCTAGAATAAAGGGCTATAAATTTTGTGAAGACACTAACAACTGAATCACGCATCTTCATGGCCAAAATAGGCCGAGACAGTAGCTGAAGGAAACTGTTTTCAGGGATGAACACTGACACTGGACAGTTTGACCGGTTAAGGACATTTTAACCGATTCACATGCTAACATGGTTCAAATGACCTGAGATTTTACAGATAGATAGCCAAGACTATCCCATACAGCTTTCATGAAGAAAATTTTAGCTAAAACAGCCTAGAAATGGCCCAGATTTCTCAAGAACAGTGCAGCACTGCTCTATCGCAGGCTGATGAACAGAGTACATTCAAGCAGGTATAACTCAACGCTCAGAAATCCGATTTGAGAAATTCCAGAGCCGTTGGAAAGCCAAGACAAAGGGCTAAAACTCTAATGTTTTGACCCAAGACTGAATCACAAGAAATCAAGACGAAACAGGGTCCCCAGCAAACTGGTCTGACAGTGCCCTGTTCCAGATTCAATACACAAAGTTGAGCTCCGATCGCGACTCGCGCGCACGCACGTTAACACATTCAAATGAGCATTTAAACACACACACAAGCACAAACAATGGCCGTATAATCACACTCACATGCATGCTCTAAACCTCCCGGCAATACCTTGAGCATTTGACGTTCTTAAAGGAACTTCCAACTAGAAACCAAACTAACCTTCTAATCTCATAAACCCGAATCCAAACCCTAAGTCTAGTCCAAGGTGGCCGAATCTCATAAATAAATAAATCTACATATGTCCAATGAAGGACAAATGTAATTTAAAACTTGAAAAGCAATCAAAGCACACTTCATATTTTCACAGGAACAGTCAATAGATTAGATGACATACAAATCAATTATTTTTATGAACAAGGTCATACAAGAGGGAGAGCAATCAACCAAATGAGAGCATGTCATTGCATGAGTCGATAATGAAAATAAAACTTTGCATGTGTACTAACAAACAAGTGAACAAGCCAACATGATCAGGTACAGAATTTATAACATTCAAATCCTTCAAAAGGGAACAAATATCATGCTTAACAAACTATACAGGCCAAAGCACAAGCATCACCCCAACTATCATAAACAAAAGGTATAAAAGGTCGTGCTCCATAGTCTAGCTTGCAACTGAGCGAGAGGGCTTAATTCCCTTAGGTAAGGCCAACCTCATTTTGAACATTAGGGCTACATCAACTATCTTTTCAATTAAAGTTCCGCAGTCCATCGTAATATCTATCCTTTAACAAGCACGAGTCACCACATACTTAACTAGGTACTACAAAAGGTAGGCCTTCCAAATTCCCAGACATAATTGCATTCATGTTCCTAAGGCAAGAACAAGGTATATCAACTCTAAAGTATATCTAGTGGCAAAGATCAAGCACTAAAGGTTATCCCAAACAAATTAATCATTTATTTCCCCATAAGTCCTTAAATCAAGAACGCCTCCTAGCAAAAGCCATTATTCAAGAAATTTACTTACTATCTTTTAAACAGTGTTTCATCTCTTACAATCTTCTTCTCTCTTGCTCTTCTAGCACAATAATCCTCAATTATTGAATCTTAATAACCATCGAGACCACAATTGCTCACTATTTCACTTTTTCACTTAAGATTCAAACTAACCCGAATCCCACAGTCCGGCATCCTAAACTTTTAAAATCTAGGATACACTACAGAGATCTGAAGCCTAGAGCTCTGATACCACCTGAGACGACCCCACCTCTCCCTGGGGGCAACCCGAGGGTTCGGCGGACCGTCTGTCCAACTCTCGCCGGGACTCGATAGTGACCTCGACCGATATTACACTTTAACTCCAATAAATACCATATATACATCCGAAGACCTCATTATATACAACCAAGAATATCAATAAATACATAATTATATCCAAATACATTCCAAGAAAATACAAATAAAATATACAATCCAAATCCAAGCCACACTTGCGCTCGTCCATTCTCGATTCCTGCAAGGCACTAAAATAATTTTGGGAGGGGTGAGCCAAAAGCTCAATGAGAATGATAGGGGATCTATTGAAAACAGTGATCAAATTCGCATTTAGTCAAAACATTAGTTTCCAAATCATTTCATAAAGCATTTGAGTCTTTCAAATCATTGCACAATACTTGGTTTAAAATGCCAAACAAAATCCCAAGGAGACAATTATACAATATCAGATAACCAGTCATTAGGTAACAAATCAATAGCAGAAATGTAACAATACAATAAAAGGACAGGGATGGCTCCAAAGCCAATTCCACTTTCCAATTTAGGTCACCTGTTGACACTCCATCAACCAATAATCCGTAGAACTCCACTTCACTCCACCCGTTCACCTTATCACCCACACTGGCCAGTCAACTCAATAACAGTTCAGTACAGCCTGAGTTTATAGCCCACTGGCAGCTCAGACCTCTCGAGTTTATAGCCTACTGGCCACCCGGGATAACAGTACAGTACAGTTCAGTAGTTTGATCCCAAAGTTAGCATTGGACTGACTTCGACCAAACCCCAGCCGGCTCGAATAGTCCGTCTAACCTAGAGACCGGGCATAGTCACCCCTCCAGGAGGTGGGGTGTTACCCACAACAAGTGAAGAGTCCAAGCCCGTAGGTCAAGGAACCTCAACACCCCTCCAGGAGGTGGGGTGTTACCCACAACAAGTGACCAGCCCACATGCACATTACATCACATTACACAATCAATATACAATCTCAGTACAAATCACATTCCACAATAGCTAATAAAGAACAAGTAATGAGACCTAAAGCGAGTGCGATAAGGTACACCCTCACCTAAGTCTCATATAACCACATAAGCACATTGAGCATTGTATCACATTAGCACCAAGCCAATCGAACAGTGGAAAGTCACATATCCAATTAAGGAAGTACAGTTCGCAAATCCATTTAACAAAGACTTTTAGTATCGGCAAACATTTGTCAATAAAAGAGTTCAAAATCAGTTATCATATACAGTTCAAGAAGCAGGGGCGAAAATAGTTTGGAATCACTCACCAATCACCGCTCATGATCCCCATTCACCACAAATTGATTCTTGTCCGAATCCAACTCCTAAACCACGAAGAACATTATAGTGCGTCCCTGTCACCATTTAGGAATTTAAGCAAAACTGGAGCTACACTTATCGTATTGAAACAAAAAATATACCATTTCGAAGCTAAGACATAGATCTACAATTCTCATGAAGACATCTTAACCCATTTCTCACCCTAACTAGGTCAAATTTACCAAAACAGCCCCCAGATTTTCCAGTTCGAAGCTCACTGACACAAATACTGACAGTCCTGATTCAGTTAATCATAACTCAGAACACCCAACTCCGATTCAGGTAATTCCAAAGCCATTAGAAACCTAAGATGCAAGGGTAAAATTCTTAAGAAGACATCGACAACCAATTCATTCATCTTCCCAGCTAAATGAGCCATTTACAGAGACAGATTTCCAGTTTTGGCAGAAACAGGGAACCAGGGGCAAAATAGTCATTTCACACTCTACGTTGCTCCGATTGAGTTGAAAATTTACAGGTAGATTCCTCACTCAATTCTATACAACTTTCATGTTTTGTGCCAAGGCTAATTCAGCCTCCATCATATTCGAATATCCAGAACACATTCGGACAGAAACTAAAATAGAAATGAAATTTCTGGGAGTTCATTCAATCAACTTCATACCAACGAAATTCCAACCATCCAAATTAGTTCTTAACTCAGTACATTCAATTTTCAATCATCAATTCAAGTTATATCACAAGAATCAAGAGCTAGGAAACCAATTTTACCTCTTAACCTTAAGCTGGCCGGTTGAGATTAACCCCAAAAATCATGAAAACCAAACCATGAAATCATCCAAACAACTAAGGAATATCATTAACAAAGCTCAAACATCAATTAATTCCAGCTTTAAGCTCCCAAATCCGAATTTCCAGCAAGTGAGAACAAGATATTTACCTCAAGTTGAAGTTGTGAACTCAAGTTCTTCAAGTTCCAAGTGCCAAATCTTCTTCCTATTTTTCAAGCTAAGATGATCGGTGGTCAAGGTGGATGAAGCAGCAAATTTTTTCTAGTTTTTCCTCTCTTTTCTCCCTTTGTTCTCCACGGTTCTAGCTGGAATGTTTCAGTTTCAAGGCTGCCCGATTTCATGCTAGCTGAAAGCTTAAATGCTAAGTTTTTCCTTAGGTGTTGTTTGGTCAAGTTGCTAAACATTTGGGTCAACAATATCAAGCTTCTTTCTTTCTTCTCCTAGCTCACGGCAGCTTGTTCTTGGTGTTGGCTTTGTTTGTTTTGTCTTATGTCCTACTAACTTAATATCCACTTAATGCACTAACTTAGTTTAATTAAAACTTAAGCACACTAACCCAAAGTACTAATCACTCGAACCCCGTACTAAACATGCATGCATGCACATACAATCACGAAAATATTAGTTGGTTGAATTTAATTTAAACTTAAAGGTTTAGTTTTGAAAGTAGGTTTTTAATGATTCAATTAAATTTTTCACTTTTGGTATGCAAAATACCTTTTGAAAATTAAAACATATGGTAAAAATACATTTTTCACACAATAGCTACTATAATTATCCATATTTAATTTATTTGAGAAAATTAGGAATCCGGGATCTCACATTGAGGCTTGATCACTTGCGCCTTCAATTGTAAGCAATATCTTGGTAGTCTTGCAAGGATCCTCCAAGTCAATTCCTTCAATGCTTGAGCTTGGTTTCTCTTGAGCTTATACGGCATGAACTAAGGCTTGAAGTGACTCTTTGAACCTCTTAACTTGTGCACGTGTAACGGGTCTATGTGAACACCATGGCCAGCTTGCTCATTCGCATCACTAGTCCTTCCAAACATTTTTAGCAAATCAAAAAATTATAGAATTTGTGAGTTTATTCACTTTCTCTTGTCCAAGAGAGCTTCTTTTGAATACTTGAGAATTTTCTTGAGTTATTCATCGAACTTATCAATCAAGTATCCACCTTGGTTGTGGCCTTCTTCTACCGACAGCATTGGTTCACTAAATCATTCGATTATGGGTTCAGGTTCAATTCAAGGTTCATAATCTTATAGTTTAGACAGGTCAAGTGTTATTTTGCACTCCAACTGATATGGTCCGAATCCCCTACTCTAGTCTATGAAGATTTCACATGCTCAAGTTATTCAAGTTTCAAGTTGTGTCGTTTACTTGGTGTTGTTAAGCAAGGGTTTATTTGTCATTCTCTTGCTGTTTTAGTTGTCATTTTCCAGCTTAATAATTCGGCCAACATTATCCTTGTTTTAGCCGAATTCTAGTCATTAGTTTTAGGGTTTAGTTAAGTCCAAATAACTTTAGGTTTGAGTCATTGTAAGGCTACAAATAACCTAGTCCTTTCCAATATTTTTAGTTAATCAGATTTTACAATAATAATTGTGAGTTAATCACTTTCTCTTGTCCAAGAGAGCTTCCTTTGAATACTTGAGAGTTTTCTTAAGTTATTCAACTCGAACTTATCAATCAAGTACACACCTTGCTTGTGGTGTTCTTCTACCAATACCTTTGGTTCGCTAAAAATATTAAAGTTGTGGGTCGAGCATCGTCTTGGTTCGTGACTTGGGGTTTTAGAAGGGTCAAGGTTCCGCACTCCAACTTGTGTTCTTCGTCTAGATCCGGGAATTGGTTGATTACGAGTTCATACCTTCGGGCGGGTTCGTATCAGTTGGTAATCAGAGCTAGTTGACGAATTCAAATATATCTTGTCGTGTCAAGTAAGTTTCCTTCCGTTCAAATCTAGTCGTGCCTTATATTTCTTAGAGTCGCTAGGGTTCTTTCTTTTCCTTATTGTTTGCGTCTTGTTGCTTGCTATCTGTGACAGCCCCACCTCCCCCTAGGGCGTACCCTAAGGGTTAGCGAACTGCCTGCCCAGCTCTCGCCAGGACTACTAACGATCACATACACGCAATTATAAACGTTTCGGGAGGTATACCGACAAGTAAGGGTAACAATAAGCGCGCAAAACGAAAACGGAAAACGGAGCGGACATGAACAGTACCTGCCACGTCACAATCCGGCCGGAATCTGGCCGGATTGGAGGCAGTGACCATTCCAAAATTTTTTCAAATGCTGCCCTGAATCCGGCCGCATATCCGGCCAAGATCTGGCCGGATACCTGGCCGGATTCCGATGAACAGTGTCCGGCCAATTTTTTTTCTTTTCCGCGTTTGACGCCCGAACTCGTCCAAACGCGTCCCAAACCCGACTAAACTTTAAATCGACATAAACAAGCACATATCCAAGAAAGTACATCATATATACATGAGAAAATATGTACACATAACCCATTCTAGGGTTTTCCAATCCAAACAAATGTCCAAGTCCCACATTAGGGTTTCTAAAGTCGAGGAGCTATACAAAAGTACAAAGCATGTCTAACTAGCTCTACTCGCTTCACAAAATTTGATTTCCCAAAATATGCCCTGTAAGGAAAACAAATGAACGAGTGTGAGCTTTCGCCCAATGAGGTACTAAAATCCATGCATTCAAGTACACGAATGTAGCCATGCTCAATGACATTTACTATCACACATGAAAAGAACATCCAAACCAAGTTCAAGGGTAAAAGGATACGGGTGGCTCTCGGGAGCCAATTTCCCCTTGCAACTCTTGATCACATGCCGTTGACCCTCCGTCAACGCTCAACGGACAAGTACAACCGTAGATCACCACTTTACACCCAGTACCTTCCACCGTACATTCCCCTACCGGGCCCGAACACCTCACAGAAATCAGGGGGTAATACTCGAGTATACCACAAAGTCGAGGAGCGAACGCTCCACTCGACACACAGTAACCTCATGGCTCGTTGCCAAATCGACCGGCCCTTACCGGCTCGACTCGACGAACGGCCATTGAGGCTTGAGCTCAGTTATCACAGTAAAGTCGTAGGGCTCATGCCCCATGCGACATTAGGCCATACACAAGGCAAATCCACATGTATCCAGTAATCAGTTATACACATAAGAGAACGAGAGCGATAAAGTACACTCTCGCCTCGAGCACAGAATTCACAGTTATCCAATTCAAGGAATCAAGTACACAACCAATTAAACACAATTCATGCATAGTACACTCACCACTTCAAGTAAGCAAGTCACAAGTTTTCGCCCAACGGGTGTCCGGAATCACCGGCTCGACCTACAAGAAACAAGAAACTACAGTTGAGACTCGATCACGAGTCGAATGCTTCTTAAGCGAACTACCCAAGCAAAATGCAAATATAGCTCAAAAATGGAAAATACTAAGGCCAAAGGTGTAAACAACCCCAAAACCTCACATTTTTACTCAATCGCAACTTAACACACGAAACCCTAATTTTCTCGCCATTCGGACAGCATTTCCCCTAAAACTCCAACTTTTCCATCCTACAATCAAACATAAATTTCCATCCAATCCAATCACAATTGCCTCAAACCAATCATAAGTTACTCAATAACCTTCATTAGGGCCACAATACCCTTCATTCACAATCAATTATACTCTAATTAATCAATTATAGAAAAGCCCCAAATCGAAACCCTAAAACTGAAATTTTTGTCCAAAGCTGAAATTTTCCGTAAATAACCGCAATTCACATACAAGAGCTCCAATTGGCTCAAAACTAAACCTTCAATCTAAGGCTAACTAACATTTATCATATAAAACAGAAAAATTCCCAATAAAATCAGAAATTTATCTAACTCCACATTAATCCATGAAATCATCCATAAAACAAACTATATAACCACCCCAAGTCACTAATTTACCATTTTTGCAAACAAAAATTGAGTCTCTAAGAAAGGTACCTTAACACCTCAAGAAAGGTAGTGGCTTAGGTTTTCTTTTCCAAAACAACTCCACCAATCACTTCAAACTCCCTTAGCAAGTCACTTTGGTGGACAAATTCAAGGTTTAACCGGTTGGATTTCAAGATACAAGCAAGAAATGGAAGATCAAAGTTGAAGCTTTCTCTCTTTTCTCTCCTTAAGGAGTTCGGCCAAGAGGGTTGAAAATGAGGATGATTTTGGGTCAAATTTGATGTTTTGGTAAAGGTAAAGAAAGTGGTCAAAGTCCAACTTCAAATAATTTCGCGACACGTGGCACCTTTTAAGTTTCATTCCTATCCTCTTGCTCACTAGGGTTAATCCTTCTAGGTAACCTCTAATCACCTACTAACACCTAGTAATTAAATCCCTTTACGCAAAACTTAACCTAATTGGCCGAATTTCTCTCACCTAACGCACTAGCGGGTCCCACGTCCACTATTCACTCCAAAAATCTCGTAAATTGACTTATACTAGAAAAATATTTTTAAAACCTTATTTACTCATAAAAATGTCTAGAAAAGTTATAAAATAAAGAAAATGTGGAAAACGGATGCAAATAAATAAATTAAGGCCTAGAAATAAAGAAACTTTACGGGTTCTCACACTATCCGTATTGATTCTTGGTTGGGTCGTGTTTACTTTATCTTGTGGGTGTCTTGTCCTTCTTGTTCTTGGTCTTGTAGTCGTCTGAGAGTCAAAAAAAAGGAAATCTGGTCGTGTGTTTTCTTGGGAATCCGAAGTTTAGTCTTAGAGTTCTTGTCAAAATTGAATTGCATCTTGTGGTTCTTGAAGTAAATAGTGGCTGGTTGATCTTGTTCTTGGAAGTTCTTGATAATATCTTGAATTTCTGGAAACTCTTGGGTGAAATCTTGAAGTATTGGGTTGGTAATCTTGGGGTTCTTGAATTCTTGAAGTCAAGTTGACCATATCTTGAACTTGATCAAACCCTAGTTCTTGTTTCTTGAAGGTTGGGGCTGATCTTGTCCAAACAAGACCTAAACTGATACGAACCAAGAGACACCATTGCGTAAAGTTCGAGTTCCTCTAGGACCTGTGACGCGAGCTCGAGCTAAGAAGATGCGAGAGGAACTTCAAGGGCTTGTTCGTGAGGTGCAAAGCCAAGAAATTGACCCCAAGGTCATTGAGGGACTTGAGCATGAAGGATTGAAGGTCGTCCATGTTGTTCAAGTCAAGGAGGACCACGATTGACCTCTCCCTAGTTCGAGTATTTGTTTAGCCGTTTATTTAGTTATTTTGGAGTTTTGTTTAGTCATTTCAATTCAAGGAATGATGCAAATGACTATGGTGTTCACATAGACCCTATAAAGGTCCCTCAAGGGCCCGTGACACATGTACGAGTTAAGAGGTTCAAAGAGTCACTTCAAGCCTTAGTCCATGCCATACAAGCTCAAGAGAAACCGTGCTCAGGCATTGAGGGAATTGACTTGGAAGATTGTTCCAAGCCCGCAAAGATATTGCTAACAATTGAGGACGCAAGTAATCAAGCTTCAGGGACGGATTGGGTCTAAACAAATCAGCTCATGTTGAGCTTAGGTGACGATCAAATGGGTTAGTCACATTAATCACTTAGTTAGTCAAGTTAGTAGGGTAAATCCGGCCCAAGGAGTGTAGGCCTTGTTGGCCAAAATTAGTTAATTATTTTCCAGATTACATTAGGTTTAAAGAAGGCTATAAATAGCCCCAAGTTGATGTAATCAGGGAGTTTTTGACATTATTAAACATAAATTCCAGAAATTTGTCTTCTTTGAAGCAATTTCCCTTTTTAGCTTGTGAAAGCTAAGTTGAACACTCTAGAGTTGATCCTAGGTTGTTTCTTGACTTATCAATCAAG
This sequence comes from Coffea humblotiana, assembly GCA_023065735.1. NCBI lineage: Eukaryota > Viridiplantae > Streptophyta > Magnoliopsida > Gentianales > Rubiaceae > Coffea > Coffea humblotiana. The sequence goes on along the minus strand of CM041213.1, from coordinate 33,504,412 downwards.
CACACACACTTGATTGTGGCGTCTTCTACCGTCGAGTCCGTTCTTGAGTGGTCCAAGTTGGGTTCGATTCCATCAACTTCACAATATGTCCTCTAAGGTCTAAGGTGTGCTTCCGCGCGTCGTCTCCGTGGTTCCTGTGGATCAAGGATCACATCAGTTGGTAATCAGAGTTAGTTAGAGGTATCATGTTATATCCCTTGTTTATTGTTTCGTATCTTGTCTTCATATGTTTCTAGTCATCGTTCCCGTTGCTATTTGTGTCTTCCCTTGTTGTTCATAATTATACCCCAAAAAAATACTGTTCACATCACTATTCACCATCACTGTTCACGTACTGTGTCATCTGCAGGGTACTGTTCATCCGAACACAAAAATCTGTTTGGGTGTTGTCTTTTTGTGTTTTCTGTCCAAATTTCATTCTTGGGTCTGTTATACTTGTATTTGGGTTGTTAGGGTTTAAAAACAAAAAAAGAAGTTACGTACCTCAATTTTGTGTCAAGTTGCTGGAATTTCCGTTGAGCATTGCTAAAATTCTGTTTTGCGTTTGTTTCTTGAATTTTGGGTGCTATTCTTGTGAACCTTGAATACCACAACACAATTTGGAAGTTCTTGAGCCTCTTGAACAAGATTCTTGAAGTTCTTAGATTACCTAAAACCTACTTGAGAGTTCTTGATCAAGAACTAGGGTTTTTCTTGAAACTTGAAATAACCTTCATCCGTGTTCTTGATCTTCTTGGACTTTGATCTTGAGCTTGGACGAAATCTGCAATTGTGTTTCTTGAAGAGCCAAGAAAAGAAAGAAACGAAAAGACAAAAAAAAAGAGAAGAGAAAAAAAAAAGGAAAGAACAATCGGCTCTAGCAAGAAACTCCAAGTTTCCAAATCTTGATCAAACTCAAAGTTTCCAAATCTTGATCAAGCTCCGAGATTCCAAATCTAATCAGCTCCAAGATTCCGAATTTTGAACACCTCTAGACTTCCAAATCTGATCAAACTCTAAGGTTTCCAAACCTTGAACAACTCCAATTTTCCAAATCAAATCAAACTGCAAGATTTCCAAATCTTGATCCTTGAACTTTCCAAAATCGAGTGAGCACTTGTACCAACCCGATTTGGCTGAGAATTGAGGATCGAATTGCCCATCATTTGACCACCCCAAGATCACCAAAAACACCAGAAATCCCTGACCAAAGGGCCGAGAAACAGCAGCTCAAAGAATTCCAGAAAAATTGGTTGTCAGGTAGAGTATTTCTAAGGTTTTCAAAAATTTCAGCTTTGGAGTCATTTGTTGTGCTTCCTTTTGAGTCGCTAGTTTATTGTCAGCCATAATCTGAGTCTTAGGTCACATTCTAGGTCTTCATTCATCTCCACTCATTGTTGCGATCTTGTGTCACTTGTTGACTAGTCAAGAGACTATCCTTATGGTGATTCCTAGCTTGTTCAACCCGTGCATCTAGCAAGCCTAAGGACTTGTTTGGTGAGATTATTAGACAGCAATATACTTGAGTGAAACATGAGTATGAGTGCATACACGTGAGGGAGTGTGTGAGGTAAAATTATCTCTTTTCACTACTAAATTCACAGCTATCGCTCTACCATGTCTAACGAGGGAGAAGGATGCTCCTAAGCTTTCAAATTTAAACTTTTTGCAGATGCAATAAGGGAAGAATTCAAGCAGATTTTGGATGAAGCTTTCGAGCCTCTTCATAGACGCCTTGACCGAATGTTGAATAAGGATGTCAAGATGAGGGGTTCTACACAATTTCATCCCAACGTCCAATCTACCTCTTCAAAGTCAGCATATTCAAGGAGAAGGGAGGAGGTTTATTCGACAACAAAGCATGCAAATACATTATCCATAGATGAAGGAGTTAGTAGAGCATGGGAGACATATCAACAACTCCTCCAACAAAAACTTGACAAAGAGCGAGTTGAGTGTGGTGGTGACAGTGCACTCGAGGTAAAAGTTGAGGAAAGTGTCAAAGAGAGAGAGAATGAATATTTAAAAGAGTTGAGTGTGGAAAATTTCTTGCACGGTTCAGCCATAGTGGAAAAACAAGAGAGAAAGCAAGCATCTACTGCAAAATCTAAGGATGTGAAGAGAACTTCTTATTGTACTAACCATCTTAACTTTGCATTGTCTAGTATTTCTTGTTTTGTGCAGGTTAAGCAAAGTGCAATCGCCTTGATTTTAAAATGTTCCATTCCTACATCCTTTAGAGAATTGAAGAGCTTTCATGGATATGAATATGTACCATTTGTGATACCATCTCATTAAAATCACAATTAAACTCATCATTCTAGAAAATTCAAATGTTATTATTCAAAAAAGCAAATGCAATCTAACAGATTCCAACTGATGATCAACAGTAAAAGGCTCAATCAATACCAAAAATTGAACATTGTTTTGCCTAATAATATCCCTAACATAATGCAAGGAATCCCTATAGTACACAAAACAAAAAATTATTTGGACCTAACATCATGAGATCTCAAAGAATATTTATTGGTAAATGTAGATTCACCTACAATTTTCTTCTTAGTATTAGGAGGATGTCTTACTTTCTTTTCACCAAATTATTTAAGAGTTGCACATCCATTTCGTCAATTATAGCAGACCTAAGACAATCAACAAGGTTTATCGAAGAAGCAAAAATGTTCTGCAAAATCTGACCTTGGAAATCCTTCAACTCATGCAAATTCAAAGAGCAATCACAAGAATGATTTGCTGATATCTGATGCCTATGCTCATTCACCTTGAACTCCTTAATCGAAGAAGAAAAAGGAGAAGAAATAGGAGAAACTGTAGGTGACTTAGACTTATTGACAATCTGAATATGGCCTTCCTTGTCCAACTATTCTAAAGCCGCAAAGGAGTTCAAAATTGAAGGCTCATTTGAATCAGTAAAGATCCATCCACCAATTCCTTTGCGTGTCGAACTGGCAAACCAACCTAATTGGTTGAAGAAATTAAAGGATTATTCTGTGGACCACTTACACCAACATCCTCCGCCGATTTCTTTTACACCATTGCCTCTAATGTAGTAATACTCTCAACCAAATTCACCTCAAAGTTACATGCTGTAGGCTATTGATTCGAATTACCACCATACTTGCATATCAACTTATTCACGTCCCTTTAGGTTGGCATATGTGGGACAATAGTATGGTAAGAGATATTAATTATATCAAGATCATTCATAGAAAGGTTGTGAGAACTCAAGAAATTGTGCGTATGCCACGAATTTATTTTATTTTATTTACCTTGATATTAGAAATATTACTTATAACGAATAAACGGTTACCTTAAATGCCTAATTGAATCCCTATAAATTGAGAATTTAGAAAATAAATTCAATAAGTACATGTCTAATAAGTTTTTCTTAAAGCTAAATATGAGTCAAAATCAATGTAGGTAAATGCAAATTAGAACAAACGAAATTTTGAATCAATGTGTGAGACAATATAATTACGGACTCTTGGCAAACAAATGAACTAAAATTAAAAGGACCAAACCAACCTTAGACCTTTGGTTAATCTTCCATGCAGCCAAGAAACTAACTAACGGTACTACATAAATCAAACTGAAAGAAGCATAACACTTGACTAAATTGGAACCAAATGGAAGCAACTTAAGTGGTGGAAGAAATTAGTAGGAACTGGCCTTTAGCTGGAGCAGTGAATAACACCTAATGGAGACAGGTGTCGGGGAGAAATTAATACCCAAAATTGCTACGTAGGTAGAAAACCGAGAGAGTGCAGCTAGGAGAAACTAAGTGATAAGAAGACCTGGGCGGTGAAGGAGAGCGAAATAAAACTGCAGTCCCTCTTCATATCGAACTAGCATCAAAAGGAAAAATATATAGAGAGTGCGGAAGTGAGAGCGAGAGCCTAGCAAGTTTTGTTACCAAACAACCAAATATAAGAAGGATACCGTGAGAAAGACAGGAGAAGCTGGGAATAGGACTGAGGAACTCGAACCGGAACTTAAGCAACCTGCACCAACGAACTTTGAGGAGGAAAAAGGTAACAACTCACTGTTTAAATGGTATAATTGGTATAACATGAACTATAAGTTGAGCTTAGTTAGAACTGTAACTTCTGGTTCAAGGACATGGTGTGCAGAAACTGTGAAAATATAGAAAACTGAGCTTCGACTAAAGAAATGAAGCATTTCGGTTAGTTATCAGGAGTAATAACTCTAGAATTTCCTGTGATAGTCTGAAAAGTATGCATGGCATCTTGATTACTTCACGCCTGAGATGATAAGCTCGATAGAGAGAACTAAACTTGAAGGAAATCTGATGTCGGCTGTTATGTAGCAGATTTTGCAGCTAAGTACATGCGCGAGGCTTAGTCCAACCTTTCTTCTAAATCCTGGTCATAAACTGTCTTATCTTACGTAAGATAATTTGTAGCTGAGTCATTTGTCTTCATACAGTTAGCTGGAACATAAAACTGAAGAGAAACAAAAGGGAAATGCAGCTGCTAAGTCTTTACCTGCTGGAACTTTTTTAGCTTCATCCGAGACAAAGGAACTGGTTGTGCAGATCCTATGGAACAATTTTCTTTTAAAAGCTCAAGCCATACGCTACTTCCTTGTCTTACCTGAGAACCTAGTGTAGAGTTGATAACTTGAGTGAGAATATATTTCAAAGATTAGCATGAAGTTTTGCTTAGCTGACCGAGAGAAGAAATAAGGAAATTGTCCAGGTTTCTTTATAGATTTTGGTTCCAAACTCCTACGAATTCATTGTATAATGTTTTGGTCTTAGCATGCATGTTGGATTTGAGAGTGAAATGGCGTAGTTAATGGGAAATTTCTTGCTTAAAAGTGATTGCTGCTCCAAACTTGTCTATCATGACCGAGAATGGAAAAAAATTTCCAATCAGGTTCTTCCTTGAGTTGGTTGTAAATTTTCGATAAGCTGACCAAGGCTACTTTGTAGCTTCATGACTATGAATTGCCTATCTAGTTGGAACGTGGGAGTGAAAGGAAAGATTTAAGGAATAAAATGATAAAATTTTAGGAAATCTTACACATTAGCTACCCGGTTGCAAAAACTACATTCATAGGCAAATAAGAAATTTAAACTAGAAAACTAATGAGTTATTACAAATTTAAATCATAGATAGCTTAGAATTTGGTTCGGAATTAAAAAAGGGAAGGATGAAAAGTTTATTCACTTTCACCTTAGAATATAGAGTAAGGAATGGTGTAATTTTACCTTAAAATTTTATAAATTATAACCTTGGAAAAAAATATATATCTCTTGGTTAAAATGATCAATAAGTATTTGATACGCTCCTCGATCAACACGTTTCGAGACACGTAGCACGTTTGCCCAAGGAACTAGTGAGGTTGTCCAACGCTTGGATTGCGAGACCTAAAACCAAAACAGATGACACGAATTGGTTGAAGATGGTAGAACGACAACTCCAATCGAGATGAATACTCAAGTGGATAGGTCGGATGAACAATCAAGGACAAGCACGAGATTGCTCAAGAACCCTTGCCAAAAGCAAGTAGAGGATCGAGTTTCTCACACTAGAGAGAATCGAAAATAATGAACTTTATTGATAAAACGTCTAACCTTTCTCGTACAAGAAGGAGCATTTTTATAGGCTAGAAACCTAGGAGCCTAATCCATTTTGGACAAGGATTGGCGGCCCATCTTCCTAAAGCTAGCAAGAGTAATTCGATCCACACTCAAGCATGAGTTGGGCCGACTTATTTAACTTCCATAACTAATGAAACTACTACTTAAAGTACGACTAACAAGCCAACTAATCACTAAGGACTCAATAACAATCAAACCAACTAACAACTTAAACGACTAATGGTGCTAATGTTCAGCCAACTCCATTAAGCCCACGCGTGGTCAGCACTTGGCGCCTCATGGGCTTGGATCAATGTGTAGACAACTTGATTAGCCACGTCCAAGCCTTCAATATTCATATGGACCCCTTGTTGATCTTGAACTCTTCGAACAAGGGCTTGAGGGGCTTGACGAGGCTCTTTGAAGCGCTTTGGCCGTGCATGTGTAACCGGGCCTAATGGAACTCTCACTTGAGCATCATCAATCGGCCTTGACTCAAGGTCGCCATCCGTGCACACATCAGTCCCCTCCACTTGAGAAGGATTTGTCCTCAAATCGACAATGCGCTTGGAGGACAGCCATGTTGGAAATAAATGAAGGGTCACGAGCCAAGTTAAATGCCGTTTGGTCAGCTTCATGAGGCCCTCAAACAATGACATTCGCCAAGGTAGGAAAGAGCTGGTGTAAGGCTTGTGAAAATTCCCGGTTGCAATCCAAAACTCTCTAATTAGCCTTCGAGCATGGACTGTCATATTGTCACCTACACAATAAATCACATAGTTAGTAGTCATAGTGATACGAACTCGACCCAACAAGAACCTGTCTTGAAGAACCGAATCGATCAGGCAGCGGAAGGATCTATCTTGATTAGGTTATGGAACAATAACTACCTTGCTAGACCTAAAGAGAACCCGTCTCTAGAAACCTAGTGGATTGGTTATTAGCTTGAAAGAACAAGATGATGTGATCATCTTGCCTTGAACACCACAAGTATCCAAGCTAAATACTTGATACAGTTCAAGAAGAAACTCAAGTTCCATCAAGGAACTCCATAAAAGGAGACAACTCTCTCTTTTTTAATTCATCTTCAATATCATATCATATCTCGAATAGTTAAATAAAGTTGGCTATTTATAGCCTTACAAGACTCAAAACCCTAATCTAAATTGGAAACAATACAAGCTTCCTTATTTGACTTGACACAACTTCCTAAATAAATTTGGAAGCAATTAACTACTTTCCTAAAAACTCTAATTCAATTATAATAGGAAACTAATTGACTCAATTGGCTTAATTATGGTCAACATGACCTTAGCCTTTATTTCCCTTAATAAATCAAGACTAACTAACAAGTATTGCTGGAAACTTACTTAAATAAATAACAAGAAATAAGCATGACAAATCTTCAATGATTCTTGAACCCGATTGCACCATCAACCATCAAACGAATTTCCTTGAACTTGAAGGAAATCCAAATTTTCATGTTCTCATCATTCCCCTCCTCTTGAAAGACGATTTGTCCTCAAATCGAGTGCTTGCTTGTGAAGGGGTAACTCGCAGAATGTCTTGATATATGCAATCCAAGAAGCATGTTGCCAACTCAACTTGATTATGAGCCATTGCAAATGCTCCATTTGTCAAAGAATATCTTTTTTTTTTATCGCAAGCTGCCTTTTCTTGTCTTTGTGTGTCCGAATTGTTCTCCTAGAAGGGATGACAAGTGGCGGCTAACTCCCTAAAATATAGGAAGAGATGGCCGAAAGTGAGGATAAGATGAATGGGCTAAGGAAAGTCCTAAAAAGTAGGAGAGGTGGTGGCTAAAATGTAGGAATGGGTGCTTGATTGGAAATCAATCAAGATTTGGAAACCAATCGTGGCTAAAATGTAGGAATGGTTCTTTGATTGCAAATCAATCAAGATTTGGAAACCAATTAAGATTTGGGAACCAATCAAGATTTTTTTCAAGAACCCGCTATGCAATCCAAGAATTTCAAAAAATTACCATGCCAACTACAAGAAGCAAGAACAACAAGAAACAAACACAAGGTAACAAAAAAAAATAAAAATTTCAGATGAACAGTACGCTACAGTAGTGGCGAATGAACAGTGCTGCTATAGTAGTGAACAGTGCTGATGAACAGTGCTATCGTGAACAGTATCCGAATTTTTTGTTTGTGTTGCTTTTGATGACTCGACACAAGGTTTCGACTTCACTTGGAAGAAATTTAATGGGAGTTAAACCCTTGAAAAACCTGTTTTCAAGAACGTAATCACACCAAAAAATTCCAACCTCGATCAATCGAGGGGGTAGGTTAGACTCAACTGATAAAATTAAGAAAACAAGAAAAAAAAAATTTTTTTTTCTTTAAAATCAAAATGTGGCTAGGGTTTTGGTAGAAACATAAATAAAAAACAAAAAAAAGAAAAGGATATTAACCTGAATCAAGAGCGAAACTCGGATACCAAATGATACGAACTCGACCCAACAAGAACCTGTCTTGAAGAACCGAATCGATCAGGCAGCGGAAGGATCTATCTTGATTAGGTTATGGAACAATAACTACCTTGCTAGACCTAAAGAGAACCCGTCTCTAGAAACCTAGTGGATTGGTTATTGGCTTGAAAGAACAAGATGATGTGATCATCTTGCCTTGAACACCACAAGTATCCAAGCTAAATACTTGATACAGTTCAAGAAGAAACTCAAGTTCCATCAAGGAACTCCATAAAAGGAGACAACTCTCTCTTTTTTAATTCATCTTCAATATCATATCATATCTCGAATAGTTAAATAAAGTTGGCTATTTATAACCTCACAAGACTCAAAACCCTAATCTAAATTGGAAACAATACAAGCTTCCTTATTTGACTTGACACAACTTCCTAAATAAATTTGGAAGCAATTAACTACTTTCCTAAAACTCTAATTCAATTATAATAGGAAACTAATTGACTCAATTGGCTTAATTATGGTCAACATGACCGTAGCCTTTATTTCCCTTAATAAATCAAGACTAACTAACAAGTATTGCTGGAAACTTACTTAAATAAATAACAAGAAATAAGCATGACAAATCTTCAATGATTCTTGAACCCGATTGCACCATCAACCATCAAACGAATTTCCTTGAACTTGAAGGAAATCCAAATTTTCTTGTTCTCATCATTCCCCTCCTCTTGAAAGACGATTTGTCCTCAAATCGAGTGCTTGTTTATGAAGGGGTAACTCGCAGAATGTCTTGATATATGCAATCCAAGAAGCATGTTGCCAACTCAACTTGATTATGAACCATTGCACATGCTCCATTTGTCAAAGAATATCTTTTTTTTTTATCGCAAGCTGCCTTTTCTTGTCTTTGTGTGTCCGAATTGTTCTCCTAGAAGGGATGACAAGTGGCGGCTAACTCCCTAAAATATAGGAAGAGATGGCCGAAAGTGAGGATAAGATGAATGGGTTAAGGAAAGTCCTAAAAAGTAGGAGAGGTGGTGGCTAAAATGTAGGAATGGGTGTTTGATTGGAAATCAATCAAGATTTGGAAACCAATCGTGGCTAAAATGTAGGAATGGTTCTTTGATTGCAAATCAATCAAGATTTGGAAACCAATTAAGATTTGGGAACCAATCAAGATTTTTTTCAAGAACCCGCTATGCAATCCAAGAATTTCAAAAAATTACCATGCCAACTACAAGAAGCAAGAACAACAAGAAACAAACACAAGGTAACAAAAAAAAATAAAAATTTCAGATGAACAGTACGCTACAGTAGTGGCGAATGAACAGTGCTGCTATAGTAGTGGAACAGTGCTATCGTGAACAGTGCTATCGTGAACAGTATCCGAATTTTTTTTTTGTGTTGCTTTTGACGACTCGACACAAGGTTTCGACTTCACTTGGAAGAAATTTAATGGGAGTTAAAACCTTTGAAAAACCTGTTTTCAAGAACGTAATCACACCAAAAAATTCCAACCTCGATCAATCGAGGGGGTAGGTTAGACTCAACTGATAAAATTAAGAAAACAAGAAAAAAAAATTTTTTTTTTCTTTAAAATCAAAATGTGGCTAGGGTTTTGGTAGAAACATAAAATAGAAAAAACAAAAAAAAAGAAAAGGATATTAACCTGAATCAAGTGCCGAAGCTCGGATACCAAATGATACGAACTCGACCCAACAAGAACCTGTCTTGAAGAACCGAATCGATCAGGCAGCGGAAGGATCTATCTTGATTAGGTTATGGAACAATAACTACCTTGCTAGACCTAAAGAGAACCCGTCTCTAGAAACCTAGTGGATTGGTTATTGGCTTGAAAGAACAAGATGATGTGATCATCTTGCCTTGAACACCACAAGTATCCAAGCTAAATACTTGATACAGTTCAAGAAGAAACTCAAGTTCCATCAAGGAACTCCATAAAAGGAGACAACTCTCTCTTTTTTAATTCATCTTCAATATCATATCATATCTCGAATAGTTAAATAAAGTTGGCTATTTATAACCTCACAAGACTCAAAACCCTAATCTAAATTGGAAACAATACAAGCTTCCTTATTTGACTTGACACAACTTCCTAAATAAATTTGGAAGCAATTAACTACTTTCCTAAAACTCTAATTCAATTATAATAGGAAACTAATTGACTCAATTGGCTTAATTATGGTCAACATGACCGTTAGCCTTTATTTCCCTTAATAAATCAAGACTAACTAACAAGTATTGCTGGAAACTTACTTAAATAAATAACAAGAAATAAGCATGACAAATCTTTCAATGATTCTTGAACCCGATTGCACCATCAACCATCAAACGAATTTCCTTGAACTTGAAGGAAATCCAAATTTTCTTGTTCTCATCATTCCCCTCCTCTTGAAAGACGATTTGTCCTCAAAATCGAGTGCTTGTTTATGAAGGGGTAACTCGCAGAATGTCTTGATATATGCAATCCAAGAAGCATGTTGCCAACTCAACTTGATTATGAACCATTGCACATGCTCCATTTGTCAAAGAATATCTTTTTTTTTTTATCGCAAGCTGCCTTTTCTTGTCTTTGTGTGTCCGAATTGTTCTCCTAGAAGGGATGACAAGTGGCGGCTAACTCCCTAAAATATAGGAAGAGATGGCCGAAAGTGAGGATAAGATGAATGGGTTAAGGAAAGTCCTAAAAAGTAGGAGAGGTGGTGGCTAAAATGTAGGAATGGGTGTTTGATTGGAAATCAATCAAGATTTGGAAACCAATCGTGGCTAAAATGTAGGAATGGTTCTTTGATTGCAAATCAATCAAGATTTGGAAACCAATTAAGATTTGGGAACCAATCAAGATTTTTTTCAAGAACCCGCTATGCAATCCAAGAATTTCAAAAAATTACCATGCCAACTACAAGAAGCAAGAACAACAAGAAACAAACACAAGGTAACAAAAAAAAATAAAAATTTCAGATGAACAGTACGCTACAGTAGTGGCGAATGAACAGTGCTGCTATAGTAGTGAACAGTGCTATCGTGAACAGTGCTATCGTGAACAGTATCCGAATTTTTTTTTTGTGTTGCTTTTGACGACTCGACACAAGGTTTCGACTTCCACTTGGAAGAAATTTAATGGGAGTTAAACCTTTGAAAAAACCTGTTTTCAAAGAACGTAATCACACCAAAAAATTCCAACCTCGATCAATCGAGGGGGTAGGTTAGACTCAACTGATAAAATTAAGAAAACAAGAAAAAAAATTTTTTTTTTCTTTAAAATCAAAATGTGGCTAGGGTTTTGGTAGAAACATAAATAGAAAAACAAAAAAAAGAAAAGGATATTAACCTGAATCAAGTGCCGAAGCTCGGATACCAAATGATACGAACTCGACCCAACAAGAACCTGTCTTGAAGAACCGAATCGATCAGGCAGCGGAAGGATCTATCTTGATTAGGTTATGGAACAATAACTACCTTGCTAGACCTAAAGAGAACCCGTCTCTAGAAACCTAGTGGATTGGTTATTGGCTTGAAAGAACAAGATGATGTGATCATCTTGCCTTGAACACCACAAGTATCCAAGCTAAATACTTGATACAATTCAAGAAGAAACTCAAGTTCCATCAAGGAACTCCATAAAAGGAGACAACTCTCTCTTTTTTAATTCATCTTCAATATCATATCATATCCCGAATAGTTAAATAAAGTTGGCTATTTATAACCTCACAAGACTCAAAACCCTAATCTAAATTGGAACAATACAAGCTTCCTTATTTGACTTGACACAACTTCCTAAATAAATTTGGAAGCAATTAACTACTTTTCCTAAAACTCTAATTCAATATAATAGGAAACTAATTGACTCAATTGGCTTAATTATGGTCAACATGACCTTAGCCTTAATTTCCCTTAATAAATCAAGACTAACTAACAAGTATTGCTGGAAACTTACTTAAATAAATAACAAGAAATAAGCATGACAAATCTTCAATGATTCTTGAACCCGATTGCACCATCAACCATCAAACGAATTTCCTTGAACTTGAAGGAAATCCAAATTTTCATGTTCTCATCATTCCCCTCCTCTTGAAAGACGATTTGTCCTCAAATCGAGTGCTTGCTTATGAAGGGGTAACTCGCAGAATGTCTTGATATATGCAATCCAAGAAGCATGTTGCCAACTCAACCTGATTATGAACCATTGCACATGCTCCATTTGTCAAAGAATATCTTTTTTTTTATCGCAAGCTGCCTTTTCTTGTCTTTGTGTGTCCGAATTGTTTCTCCTAGAAGGGATGACAAGTGGCGGCTAACTCCCTAAATATAGGAAGAGATGGCCGAAAGTGAGGATAAGATGAATGGGTTAAGGAAAGTCCTAAAAAGTAGGAGAGGTGGTGGCTAAAATGTAGGAATGGGTTGTTTGATTGGAAATCAATCAAGATTTGGAAACCAATCGTGGCTAAAATGTAGGAATGGTTTCTTTGATTGCAAAATCAATCAAGATTTGGAAACCAATTAAGATTTGGGAACCAATCAAGATTTTTTTTCAAGAAACCCGCTATGCAATCCAAGAATTTCAAAAAATTACCATGCCAACTACAAGAAGCAAGAACAACAAGAAACAAACACAAGGTAACAAAAAAAAATAAAAATTTCAGATGAACAGTACGCTACAGTAGTGGCGAATGAACAGTGCTGCTATAGTAGTGAACAGTCTGATGAACAGTGCTATCGTGAACAGTATCCGAATTTTTTTTTGTGTTGCTTTTGACGACTCGACACAAGGTTTCGACTTCACTTGGAAGAAATTTAATGGGAGTTAAACCTTTGAAAAACCTGTTTTCAAGAACGTAATCACACCAAAAAATTCCAACCTCGATCAATCGAGGGGGTAGGTTAGACTCAACAGATAAAATTAAGAAAACAAGAAAAAAAATTTTTTTTTTTCTTTAAAATCAAAATGTGGCTAGGGTTTTGGTAGAAACATAAATAGAAAAAACAAAAAAAAAGAAAAGGATATAACCTGAATCAAGAGCCGAAACTCGGATACCAAATGATACGAACTCGACCCAACAAGAACCTGTCTTGAAGAAACCGAATCGATCAGGCAGCGGAAGGATCTATCTTGATTAGGTTATGGAACAATAACTACCTTGCTAGACCTAAAGAGAACCCGTCTCTAGAAACCTAGTGGATTGGTTATTGGCTTGAAAGAACAAGATGATGTGATCATCTTGCCTTGAACACCACAAGTATCCAAGCTAAATACTTGATACAGTTCAAGAAGAAACTCAAGTTCCATCAAGGAACTCCATAAAAGGAGACAACTCTCTCTTTTTAATTCATCTTCAATATCATATCATATCTCGAATAGTTAAATAAAGTTGGCTATTTATAACCTCACAAGACTCAAAACCCTAATCTAAATTGGAAACAATACAAGCTTCCTTATTTGACTTGACACAACTTCCTAAATAAATTTGGAAGCAATTAACTACTTTCCTAAAACTCTAATTCAATTATAATAGGAAACTAATTGACTCAATTGGCTTAATTATGGTCAACATGACCGTAGCCTTTATTTCCCTTAATAAATCAAGACTAACTAACAAGTATTGCTGGAAACTTACTTAAATAAATAACAAGAAATAAGCATGACAAATCTTCAATGATTCTTGAACCCGATTGCACCATCAACCATCAAACGAATTTCCTTGAACTTGAAGGAAATCCAAATTTTCATGTTCTCATCATTCCCCTCCTCTTGAAAGACGATTTGTCCTCAAATCGAGTGCTTGTTTATGAAGGGGTAACTCGCAGAATGTCTTGATATATGCAATCCAAGAAGCATGTTGCCAACTCAACTTGATTATGAACCATTGCACATGCTCCATTTGTCAAAGAATATCTTTTTTTTTTATCGCAAGCTGCCTTTTCTTGTCTTTGTGTGTCCGAATTGTTCTCCTAGAAGGGATGACAAGTGGCGGCTAACTCCCTAAAATATAGGAAGAGATGGCCGAAAGTGAGGATAAGATGAATGGGTTAAGGAAAGTCCTAAAAAGTAGGAGAGGTGGTGGCTAAAATGTAGGAATGGGTGTTTGATTGGAAATCAATCAAGATTTGGAAACCAATCGTGGCTAAAATGTAGGAATGGTTCTTTGATTGCAAATCAATCAAGATTTGGAAACCAATTAAGATTTGGGAACCAATCAAGATTTTTTTCAAGAACCCGCTATGCAATCCAAGAATTTCAAAAAATTACCATGCCAACTACAAGAAGCAAGAACAACAAGAAACAAACACAAGGTAACAAAAAAAAATAAAAATTTCAGATGAACAGTACGCTACAGTAGTGGCGAATGAACAGTGCTGCTATAGTAGTGAACAGTGCTGTGAACAGTGCTATCGTGAACAGTATCCGAATTTTTTTTTTGTGTTGCTTTTGACGACTCGACACAAGGTTTCGACTTCACTTGGAAGAAATTTAATGGGAGTTAAACCTTTGAAAAACCTGTTTTCAAGAACGTAATCACACCAAAAAATTCCAACCTCGATCAATCGAGGGGGTAGGTTAGACTCAACTGATAAAATTAAGAAAACAAGAAAAAAAAATTTTTTTTTTCTTTAAAATCAAAATGTGGCTAGGGTTTTGGTAGAAACATAAATAGAAAAAACAAAAAAAAGAAAAGGATATTAACCTGAATCAAGTGCCGAAGCTCGGATACCAAATGATACGAACTCGACCCAACAAGAACCTGTCTTGAAGAACCGAATCGATCAGGCAGCGGAAGGATCTATCTTGATTAGGTTATGGAACAATAACTACCTTGCTAGACCTAAAGAGAACCCGTCTCTAGAAACCTAGTGGATTGGTTATTGGCTTGAAAGAACAAGATGATGTGATCATCTTGCCTTGAACACCACAAGTATCCAAGCTAAATACTTGATACAGTTCAAGAAGAAACTCAAGTTCCATCAAGGAACTCCATAAAAGGAGACAACTCTCTCTTTTTTAATTCATCTTCAATATCATATCATATCCGAATAGTTAAATAAAGTTGGCTATTTATAACCTCACAAGACTCAAAACCCTAATCTAAATTGGAAACAATACAAGCTTCCTTATTTGACTTGACACAACTTCCTAAATAAATTTGGAAGCAATTAACTACTTTCCTAAAACTCTAATTCAATTATAATAGGAAACTAATTGACTCAATTGGCTTAATTATGGTCAACATGACCTTAGCCTTTATTTCCCTTAATAAATCAAGACTAACTAACAAGTATTGCTGGAAACTTACTTAAATAAATAACAAGAAATAAGCATGACAAATCTTCAATGATTCTTGAACCCGATTGCACCATCAACCATCAAACGAATTTCCTTGAACTTGAAGGAAATCCAAATTTTCATGTTCTCATCATTCCCCTCCTCTTGAAAGACGATTTGTCCTCAAATCGAGTGCTTGCTTATGAAGGGGTAACTCGCAGAATGTCTTGATATATGCAATCCAAGAAGCATGTTGCCAACTCAACTTGATTATGAACCATTGCACATGCTCCATTTGTCAAAGAATATCTTTTTTTTTTATCGCAAGCTGCCTTTTCTTGTCTTTGTGTGTCCGAATTGTTCTCCTAGAAGGGATTACAAGTGGCGGCTAACTCCCTAAAATATAGGAAGAGATGGCCGAAAGTGAGGATAAGATGAATGGGTTAAGGAAAGTCCTAAAAAGTAGGAGAGGTGGTGGCTAAAATGTAGGAATGGGTGTTTGATTGGAAATCAATCAAGATTTGGAAACCAATCGTGGCTAAAATGTAGGAATGGTTCTTTGATTGCAAATCAATCAAGATTTGGAAACCAATTAAGATTTGGGAACCAATCAAGATTTTTTTCAAGAACCCGCTATGCAATCCAAGAATTTCAAAAAATTACCATGCCAACTACAAGAAGCAAGAACAACAAGAAACAAACACAAGGTAACAAAAAAAAATAAAAATTTCAGATGAACAGTACGCTACAGTAGTGGCGAATGAACAGTGCTGCTATAGTAGTGAACAGTGCTGATGAACAGTGCTATCGTGAACAGTATCCGAATTTTTTTTTGTGTTGCTTTTGACGACTCGACACAAGGTTTCGACTTCACTTGGAAGAAATTTAATGGGAGTTAAACCTTTGAAAAACCTGTTTTCAAGAACGTAATCACACCAAAAAATTCCAACCTCGATCAATCGAGGGGGTAGGTTAGACTCAACTGATAAAATTAAGAAAACAAGAAAAAAAAATTTTTTTTTTCTTTAAAATCAAAATGTGGCTAGGGTTTTGGTAGAAACATAAATAGAAAAAACAAAAAAAAGAAAAGGATATTAACCTGAATCAAGTGCCGAAGCTCGGATACCAAATGATACGAACTCGACCCAACAAGAACCTGTCTTGAAGAACCGAATCGATCAGGCAGCGGAAGGATCTATCTTGATTAGGTTATGGAACAATAACTACCTTGCTAGACCTAAAGAGAACCCGTCTCTAGAAACCTAGTGGATTGGTTATTGGCTTGAAAGAACAAGATGATGTGATCATCTTGCCTTGAACACCACAAGTATCCAAGCTAAATACTTGATACAGTTCAAGAAGAAACTCAAGTTCCATCAAGGAACTCCATAAAAGGAGACAACTCTCTCTTTTTTAATTCATCTTCAATATCATATCATATCCGAATAGTTAAATAAAGTTGGCTATTTATAACCTCACAAGACTCAAAACCCTAATCTAAATTGGAAACAATACAAGCTTCCTTATTTGACTTGACACAACTTCCTAAATAAATTTGGAAGCAATTAACTACTTTCCTAAAACTCTAATTCAATTATAATAGGAAACTAATTGACTCAATTGGCTTAATTATGGTCAACATGACCTTAGCCTTTATTTCCCTTAATAAATCAAGACTAACTAACAAGTATTGCTGGAAACTTACTTAAATAAATAACAAGAAATAAGCATGACAAATCTTCAATGATTCTTGAACCCGATTGCACCATCAACCATCAAACGAATTTCCTTGAACTTGAAGGAAATCCAAATTTTCATGTTCTCATCATTCCCCTCCTCTTGAAAGACGATTTGTCCTCAAATCGAGTGCTTGCTTATGAAGGGGTAACTCGCAGAATGTCTTGATATATGCAATCCAAGAAGCATGTTGCCAACTCAACTTGATTATGAACCATTGCACATGCTCCATTTGTCAAAGAATATCTTTTTTTTTTATCGCAAGCTGCCTTTTCTTGTCTTTGTGTGTCCGAATTGTTCTCCTAGAAGGGATTACAAGTGGCGGCTAACTCCCTAAAATATAGGAAGAGATGGCCGAAAGTGAGGATAAGATGAATGGGTTAAGGAAAGTCCTAAAAAGTAGGAGAGGTGGTGGCTAAAATGTAGGAATGGGTGTTTGATTGGAAATCAATCAAGATTTGGAAACCAATCGTGGCTAAAATGTAGGAATGGTTCTTTGATTGCAAATCAATCAAGATTTGGAAACCAATTAAGATTTGGGAACCAATCAAGATTTTTTTCAAGAACCCGCTATGCAATCCAAGAATTTCAAAAAATTACCATGCCAACTACAAGAAGCAAGAACAACAAGAAACAAACACAAGGTAACAAAAAAAATAAAAATTTCAGATGAACAGTACGCTACAGTAGTGGCGAATGAACAGTGCTGCTATAGTAGTGAACAGTGCTGATGAACAGTGCTATCGTGAACAGTATCCGAATTTTTTTTTTTGTTGCTTTTGACGACTCGACACAAGGTTTCGACTTCACTTGGAAGAAATTTAATGGGAGTTAAACCTTGAAAAACCTGTTTTCAAGAACGTAATCACACCAAAAAATTCCAACCTCGATCAATCGAGGGGGTAGGTTAGACTCAACTGATAAAATTAAGAAAACAAGAAAAAAAAATTTTTTTTTCTTTAAAATCAAAATGTGGCTAGGGTTTTGGTAGAAACATAAATAGAAAAAACAAAAAAAAGAAAAGGATATTAACCTGAATCAAGAGCCGAAGCTCGGATACCAAATGATACGAACTCGACCCAACAAGAACCTGTCTTGAAGAACCGAATCGATCAGGCAGCGGAAGGATCTATCTTGATTAGGTTATGGAACAATAACTACCTTGCTAGACCTAAAGAGAACCCGTCTCTAGAAACCTAGTGGATTGGTTATTGGCTTGAAAGAACAAGATGATGTGATCATCTTGCCTTGAACACCACAAGTATCCAAGCTAAATACTTGATACAGTTCAAGAAGAAACTCAAGTTCCATCAAGGAACTCCATAAAAGGAGACAACTCTCTCTTTTTTAATTCATCTTCAATATCATATCATATCTCGAATAGTTAAATAAAGTTGGCTATTTATAACCTCACAAGACTCAAAACCCTAATCTAAATTGGAAACAATACAAGCTTCCTTATTTGACTTGACACAACTTCCTAAATAAATTTGGAAGCAATTAACTACTTTCCTAAAACTCTAATTCAATTATAATAGGAAACTAATTGACTCAATTGGCTTAATTATGGTCAACATGACCGTAGCCTTTATTTCCCTTAATAAATCAAGACTAACTAACAAGTATTGCTGGAAACTTACTTAAATAAATAACAAGAAATAAGCATGACAAATCTTCAATGATTCTTGAACCCGATTGCACCATCAACCATCAAACGAATTTCCTTGAACTTGAAGGAAATCCAAATTTTCATGTTCTCATCATTCCCCTCCTCTTGAAAGACGATTTGTCCTCAAATCGAGTGCTTGTTATGAAGGGGTAACTCGCAGAATGTCTTGATATATGCAATCCAAGAAGCATGTTGCCAACTCAACTTGATTATGAACCATTGCACATGCTCCATTTGTCAAAGAATATCTTTTTTTTTTATCGCAAGCTGCCTTTTCTTGTCTTTGTGTGTCCGAATTGTTCTCCTAGAAGGGATGACAAGTGGCGGCTAACTCCCTAAAATATAGGAAGAGATGGCCGAAAGTGAGGATAAGATGAATGGGTTAAGGAAAGTCCTAAAAAGTAGGAGAGGTGGTGGCTAAAATGTAGGAATGGGTGTTTGATTGGAAATCAATCAAGATTTGGAAACCAATCGTGGCTAAAATGTAGGAATGGTTCTTTGATTGCAAATCAATCAAGATTTGGAAACCAATTAAGATTTGGGAACCAATCAAGATTTTTTTCAAGAACCCGCTATGCAATCCAAGAATTTCAAAAAATTACCATGCCAACTACAAGAAGCAAGAACAACAAGAAACAAACACAAGGTAACAAAAAAAAATAAAAATTTCAGATGAACAGTACGCTACAGTAGTGGCGAATGAACAGTGCTGCTATAGTAGTGAACAGTGCTGATGAACAGTGCTATCGTGAACAGTATCCGAATTTTTTTTTTGTGTTGCTTTTGACGACTCGACACAAGGTTTCGACTTCACTTGGAAGAAATTTAATGGGAGTTAAACCTTTGAAAAACCTGTTTTCAAGAACGTAATCACACCAAAAAATTCCAACCTCGATCAATCGAGGGGGTAGGTTAGACTCAACTGATAAAATTAAGAAAACAAGAAAAAAAAAATTTTTTTTTCTTTAAAATCAAAATGTGGCTAGGGTTTTGGTAGAAACATAAATAGAAAAAACAAAAAAAAGAAAAGGATATTAACCTGAATCAAGTGCCGAAGCTCGGATACCAAATGATACGAACTCGACCCAACAAGAACCTGTCTTGAAGAACCGAATCGATCAGGCAGCGGAAGGATCTATCTTGATTAGGTTATGGAACAATAACTACCTTGCTAGACCTAAAGAGAACCCGTCTCTAGAAACCTAGTGGATTGGTTATTGGCTTGAAAGAACAAGATGATGTGATCATCTTGCCTTGAACACCACAAGTATCCAAGCTAAATACTTGATACAGTTCAAGAAGAAACTCAAGTTCCATCAAGGAACTCCATAAAAGGAGACAACTCTCTCTTTTTTAATTCATCTTCAATATCATATCATATCCGAATAGTTAAATAAAGTTGGCTATTTATAACCTCACAAGACTCAAAACCCTAATCTAAATTGGAAACAATACAAGCTTCCTTATTTGACTTGACACAACTTCCTAAATAAATTTGGAAGCAATTAACTACTTTCCTAAAACTCTAATTCAATTATAATAGGAAACTAATTGACTCAATTGGCTTAATTATGGTCAACATGACCTTAGCCTTTATTTCCCTTAATAAATCAAGACTAACTAACAAGTATTGCTGGAAACTTACTTAAATAAATAACAAGAAATAAGCATGACAAATCTTCAATGATTCTTGAACCCGATTGCACCATCAACCATCAAACGAATTTCCTTGAACTTGAAGGAAATCCAAATTTTCATGTTCTCATCATTCCCCTCCTCTTGAAAGACGATTTGTCCTCAAATCGAGTGCTTGCTTATGAAGGGGTAACTCGCAGAATGTCTTGATATATGCAATCCAAGAAGCATGTTGCCAACTCAACTTGATTATGAACCATTGCACATGCTCCATTTGTCAAAGAATATCTTTTTTTTTTATCGCAAGCTGCCTTTTCTTGTCTTTGTGTGTCCGAATTGTTCTCCTAGAAGGGATTACAAGTGGCGGCTAACTCCCTAAAATATAGGAAGAGATGGCCGAAAGTGAGGATAAGATGAATGGGTTAAGGAAAGTCCTAAAAAGTAGGAGAGGTGGTGGCTAAAATGTAGGAATGGGTGTTTGATTGGAAATCAATCAAGATTTGGAAACCAATCGTGGCTAAAATGTAGGAATGGTTCTTTGATTGCAAATCAATCAAGATTTGGAAACCAATTAAGATTTGGGAACCAATCAAGATTTTTTTCAAGAACCCGCTATGCAATCCAAGAATTTCAAAAAATTACCATGCCAACTACAAGAAGCAAGAACAACAAGAAACAAACACAAGGTAACAAAAAAAAATAAAAATTTCAGATGAACAGTACGCTACAGTAGTGGCGAATGAACAGTGCTGCTATAGTAGTGAACAGTGCTGATGAACAGTGCTATCGTGAACAGTATCCGAATTTTTTTTTTGTGTTGCTTTTGACGACTCGACACAAGGTTTCGACTTCACTTGGAAGAAATTTAATGGGAGTTAAACCTTTGAAAAACCTGTTTTCAAGAACGTAATCACACCAAAAAATTCCAACCTCGATCAATCGAGGGGGTAGGTTAGACTCAACTGATAAAATTAAGAAAACAAGAAAAAAAAATTTTTTTTTTCTTTAAAATCAAAATGTGGCTAGGGTTTTGGTAGAAACATAAATAGAAAAAACAAAAAAAAGAAAAGGATATTAACCTGAATCAAGTGCCGAAGCTCGGATACCAAATGATACGAACTCGACCCAACAAGAACCTGTCTTGAAGAACCGAATCGATCAGGCAGCGGAAGGATCTATCTTGATTAGGTTATGGAACAATAACTACCTTGCTAGACCTAAAGAGAACCCGTCTCTAGAAACCTAGTGGATTGGTTATTGGCTTGAAAGAACAAGATGATGTGATCATCTTGCCTTGAACACCACAAGTATCCAAGCTAAATACTTGATACAGTTCAAGAAGAAACTCAAGTTCCATCAAGGAACTCCATAAAAGGAGACAACTCTCTCTTTTTTAATTCATCTTCAATATCATATCATATCCCGAATAGTTAAATAAAGTTGGCTATTTATAACCTCACAAGACTCAAAACCCTAATCTAAATTGGAAACAATACAAGCTTCCTTATTTGACTTGACACAACTTCCTAAATAAATTTGGAAGCAATTAACTACTTTCCTAAAACTCTAATTCAATTATAATAGGAAACTAATTGACTCAATTGGCTTAATTATGGTCAACATGACCTTAGCCTTTATTTCCCTTAATAAATCAAGACTAACTAACAAGTATTGCTGGAAACTTACTTAAATAAATAACAAGAAATAAGCATGACAAATCTTCAATGATTCTTGAACCCGATTGCACCATCAACCATCAAACGAATTTCCTTGAACTTGAAGGAAATCCAAATTTTCATGTTCTCATCATTCCCCTCCTCTTGAAAGACGATTTGTCCTCAAATCGAGTGCTTGCTTATGAAGGGGTAACTCGCAGAATGTCTTGATATATGCAATCCAAGAAGCATGTTGCCAACTCAACTTGATTATGAACCATTGCACATGCTCCATTTGTCAAAGAATATCTTTTTTTTTATCGCAAGCTGCCTTTTCTTGTCTTTGTGTGTCCGAATTGTTCTCCTAGAAGGGATTACAAGTGGCGGCTAACTCCCTAAAATATAGGAAGAGATGGCCGAAAGTGAGGATAAGATGAATGGGTTAAGGAAAGTCCTAAAAAGTAGGAGAGGTGGTGGCTAAAATGTAGGAATGGGTGTTTGATTGGAAATCAATCAAGATTTGGAAACCAATCGTGGCTAAAATGTAGGAATGGTTCTTTGATTGCAAATCAATCAAGATTTGGAAACCAATTAAGATTTGGGAACCAATCAAGATTTTTTTCAAGAACCCGCTATGCAATCCAAGAATTTCAAAAAATTACCATGCCAACTACAAGAAGCAAGAACAACAAGAAACAAACACAAGGTAACAAAAAAAAATAAAATTTCAGATGAACAGTACGCTACAGTAGTGGCGAATGAACAGTGCTGCTATAGTAGTGAACAGTGCTGAGAACAGTGCTATCGTGAACAGTATCCGAATTTTTTTTTTGTGTTGCTTTTGACGACTCGACACAAGGTTTCGACTTCACTTGGAAGAAATTTAATGGGAGTTAAACCCTTGAAAAACCTGTTTTCAAGAACGTAATCACTCCAAAAAATTCCAACCTCGATCAATCGAGGGGGTAGGTTAGAATCAACTGATAAAATTAAGAAAACAAGAAAAAAAAATTTTTTTTTCTTTAAAATCAAAATGTGGCTAGGGTTTTGGTAGAAACATAATAGAAAAAACAAAAAAAAGAAAAGGATATTAACCTGAATCAAGAGCCGAAACTCGGATACCAAATGATACGAACTCGACCCAACAAAACCTGTCTTGAAGAACCGAATCGATCAGGCAGCGGAAGGATCTATCTTGATTAGGTTATGGAACAATAACTACCTTGCTAGACCTAAAGAGAACCCGTCTCTAGAAACCTAGTGGATTGGTTATTGGTTTGAAAGAACAAGACGATGTGATCATCTTGCCTTGAACACCACAAGTATCCAAGCTAAATACTTGATACAGTTCAAGAAGAAACTCAAGTTCCATCAAGGAACTCCATAAAAGGAGACAACTCTCTTTTTTTAATTCATCTTCAATATCATATCATATCTCGAATAGTTAAATAAAGTTGGCTATTTATAGCCTTACAAGACTCAAAACCCTAATCTAAATTGGAAACAATACAAGCTTCCTTATTTGACTTGACACAACTTCCTAAATAAATTTGGAAGCAATTAACTACTTTCCTAAAACTCTAATTCAATTATAATAGGAAACTAATTGACTCAATTGGCTTAATTATGGTCAACATGACCTTAGCCTTTATTTCCCTTAATAAATCAAGACTAACTAACAAGTATTGCTGGAAACTTACTTAAATAAATAACAAGAAATAAGCATGACAAATCTTCAATGATTCTTGAACCCGATTGCACCATCAACCATCAAACGAATTTCCTTGAACTTGAAGGAAATCCAAATTTTCATGTTCTCATCATTCCCCTCCTCTTGAAAGACGATTTGTCCTCAAATCGAGTGCTTGCTTATGAAGAGGTAACTCGCAGAATGTCTTGATATATGCAATCCAAGAAGCATGTTGCCAACTCAACTTGATTATGAACCATTGCACATGCTCCATTTGTCAAAGAATATCTTTTTTTTTTATCGCAAGCTGCCTTTTCTTGTCTTTGTGTGTCCGAATTGTTCTCTAGAAGGGATGACAAGTGGCGGCTAACTCCCTAAAATATAGGAAGAGATGGCCGAAAGTGAGGATAAGATGAATGGGCTAAGGAAAGTCCTAAAAAGTAGGAGAGGTGGTGGCTAAAATGTAGGAATGGGTCTTTGATTGGAAATCAATCAAGATTTGGAAACCAATCGTGGCTAAAATGTAGGAATGGTTCTTTGATTGCAAATTGTGACAGCCCCACCTCCCCTAGGGCGTACCCTGAAGGTTAGCGAACTGCCTGTCCAACTCTCGTCAGGACTACTAACGGTCACATACACGCAAATATAAATGTTTCGGAAAGTATACCAACGAGTAAGGGTGACAATGAAAACGCAAAACGAAAACGGAAAAAACGAAACGGAGATGAACAGTAATGTCACGTCACAATCCGGCCGGAATCTGGCCGGATTGGAGGCAGTAGCTACCTCAAATTTTTTTTCCAAATTCACCCCGAATCCGGCCGGATATCCGGCCAAGAACTGGCCGGATGCTTGGCCGGATTCTGATGAACAGTGTCCGGCCGGAAGCTTCTCTCCGCGTCTGACGTCCGAACTCGTCCGAACGCTTCCCAAACACGAATAAACTGTAAATAAGAATAAACAAGTACTTTTCCAAGAAAGTATATCATTTACACATGATAAAATATTTACACACACCCACTGTAGGGTTTTACAATTCAAAACGAAATGTCCAAATACAGCACATTAGGGTTTCTAACTTTCGAGGAGCTATACAAAGGTACAAAAAAATGCCTAACTAGCTCAACTCGCTTCCCAAAATCATGGTTTCCAAAATATACCCTGTAAGGAAAACAAAGTAACGAGTGTGAGCTTTCGCCCAATGAGGTACTAATAAGGCATGCAACCAAAACGCACATATGTAGCCATGCTCAATGATACACAAGGATCACATCACACATGGAAAGAAACAGCAAGCCAAGTTCAACAATAGAAGGATACAGGTGGCTCTCGGGAGCCAATTTCCCCTTGCAACCCTTGATCACATTCCGTTGACTCTCCGTCAACGTTCAACGGACAAGTACGACCGTAGATCACCACTTTACTTCCATTACCTTCCACCGTACATTCCCCTACCGGGCCGGAACACCTCACAGTAATCAGGGGTAATACTCGAGTATACCACAAAGTCGAGGAGCTAACGCTCCACTCGACACACAGTAACCTCATGGCTCGTTACCTAATCGACCGGCCCTTGCCGGCTCGACTCGATAAACGACCATAGAGGCTTGAGCTCAGTTATCACAGTGAGGTCGTAGGGCTCATGCCCAAACGACACCAAGCCAAGCATGAATCAAATTCACAGATATTCAATCAAATTCACAATTATCCAGTAATCAGTTATACAAGTAAGAGGACAAGAGCGATGAAGTACACTCTCGCCTCAATCACAGACACCACAGTTATTCAACCCAAGAATTCAAGTACCTCAACCAATTAAACACAAATCATACATAGTACACTCACCACTTCAAGTAAGCAAGTCACAAAGTTTCGCCCAACGGTTGTCCGGAATCACCGGCACGACCTACAAGAAACAAGAAACTACAATTGAGACTCGAACACGAGTCGAATGCCTCTTACGTGAATTACTAAAGCAAAATTCAAATATAGCTCAAAAATGGAAAATATTTCGATTTTAAGGTCAAAGGTGTAAACAACCCCAAAACCTCACACTTTTACTCAACCACAACTTAAACGCATGAAACCCTAATTTTCTCGATGCTCGGACAGCATTTCCCCTAAATTTCAGCTTTTCCATCCTACAATCAAACATCAATTTCCATCCAAGTCAATCACAATTGCCACAATTCACTCATAGGCTACTTAATAACTTTCATTAGGGCCACAATACCCTTCATCCCAAGCCAATTGCAATCTCAATGATCAATTATAGAAAAGCCCCAAATTCAAAACCCTAAAACTGAAATTTTCGTTCAAAACTGAAATTTTCCGCAATTAGCCGCAATTCACATACAAGAGCTCCAATTGGCCCAATATTAAACCACCAATCCAAGGCTAACTAGTATTTATCATATAAAACAGAAAAATTCCCAATAAAATCAGAAATTCACTAAACTTTCAATTAAACCATCAAAGCATCCATAAATCTAGCTATTAAGCCACCATAGGCCACTAATTTACCATTAATAGGAACAAAAGTGAAGTTTCCAAGCAAAATACCTTAATCCCCCAAGAAAGTTTGTAGCTTAAGTGTTCCACCACCAAAATAGCTCCACCAAGAGCTTCAAGTTTCCCTAGCAAGTGGTTTTTATGGAGGAATTTGAGATTTAAACGGTTAGTTGGCAAGATTGAGCAAGAAATGGAAGACCAAGATGAAGCTTTTCTCTCTTCTTTTCTCTCCACTAAGCTCGGCCAAGAGGATGAAGAATGAAGATGATTTTTGGTCAAAATTAACCTTTTGGTAAAGGTGAACAAAAGTTAGGCAAGTCTTCTCCAACCGGGTTGCGACACGTGTCGCCTTTTTATGTTTTAAGCTTATCCTCTTGCTCACTAGGGTTAATCCATCTAGGTAACCTCTAATCACTTCCTAACACCTAGTAATTAAATCCCTTTACGCAAAACTTGACCTAATAGGCGGAATTTCTCTCACTTAACGCACTAGCGGGTCCCACGTCCACTATTCACTCCAAAAATCTCGTAAATTGACTTATACTAGAAAATTATTTTTAAAACCTTATTCACTCATAAAAATGTCTAGAAAAGTTATAAAATAAAGAAAATGGGGAAAACGGGTACAAAGAAATAAAATTATATCTAAAATAAAGAAAATTTTCAGGTTCTCACACAAATCAATCAAGATTTGGAAACCAATTAAGATTTGGGAACCAATCAAGATTTTTTTCAAGAACCCGCTATGCAATCCAAGAATTTCAAAAAATTACCATGCCAACTACAAGAAACAAGAACAACAAGAAACAAACACAAGGTAACAAAAAATAAATAAATAAAAATAAAAATTTCGGATGAACAGTACGCTACAGTAGCGGCGAATGAACAGTACTGCTATAGTAGTGAACAGTGCTCTCGTGAACAGTATCCGTTTTTTTTTTGTGTTGCTTTTGACGACTCGACACAAGGTTTCGACTTCACTTGGAAGAAATTTAATCGGAATTAAACTCTTGAAAAACCTGTTTTCAAGAACGTAATCACACCAAAAAATTCCAACCTCGATCAATCGAGGGGGTAGGTTAGACTCAACTGATAAAATTAAGAAAACAAGAAAAAAAGTTTTTTTTTCTTTTAAATCAAAAGGCGGCTAGGGTTTTGGTAGAAACATAAATAGAAAAAACAAAAAAAGAAAAGGATATTAACCTGAATCAAGAGCCGAAGCTCTGATACCAAATGATACGAACTCGACCCAACAAGAACCTGTCTTGAAGAACCGAATCGATCAGGCAGCGGAAGGATCTATCTTGATTAGGTTATGGAACAATAACTACCTTGCTAGACCTAAAGAGAACCCGTCTCTAGAAACCTAGTGGATTGGTTATTGGCTTGAAAGAACAAGATGATGTGATCATCTTGCCTTGAACACCACAAGTATCCAAGCTAAATACACAGAAGAAGAAACTCAAGTTCCATCAAGGAACTCCATAAAAGGAGACAACTCTCTCTTTTTTAATTCATCTTCAATATCATATCATATCTCGAATAGTTAAATAAAGTTGGCTATTTATAGCCTTACAAGACTCAAAACCCTAATCTAAATTGGAAACAATACAAGCTTCCTTATTTGACTTGACACAACTTCCTAAATAAATTTGGAAGCAATTAACTACTTTCCTAAAACTCTAATTCAATTATAATAGGAAACTAATTGACTCAATTGGCTTAATTATGGTCAACATGACCTTAGCCTTTATTTCCCTTAATAAATCAAGACTAACTAACAAGTATTGCTGGAAACTTACTTAAATAAATAACAAGAAATAAGCATGACAAATCTTCAATGATTCTTGAACCCGATTGCACCATCAACCATCAAACGAATTTCCTTGAACTTGAAGGAAATCCAAATTTTCATGTTCTCATCACATAGGTATAAAACTATGCAATAGCTTACCATTCACGTGCACAAGATAAGGATCTTCATAATGATGCTCATTGAAGCTAGAAAAATCCCGAATCTGGTTGTGCAAGGTGGTATAATTCGGCCCTAGTTGTTGCTGATTTGGTACAACTTGCCCATCCAACATAAGCGGCAGTAATGAAGTGAAGCTCACTCCATACGAGTCACATGACTTTGCGCAAGTTGGAGTTGATAGAATGAGCTCATGGTGACCAGCTTTTGGACGTGGGAATATGCAGGAAAGATCGCAACATTTAGCAGAAATTGGATAAAGAAGCAATGGGACATCATTAGCTAAATGGTAAGAAGGTGTAGAACAAGATTTAAATGTGAAAACTCCCTTTGACACTTCAATGTTCCTTCCACCAATTGATTCAACTTGAGAATCTAGTGCTGGTTCTTTACACTTCTCATCAAAATCTACATAAGAACGACAAGAATGAGGACTAGTAACATGCTCAAAATAAGGCAAAAATAATGAATGAATCATAGGTAAAGAACAAGAAATAAAATCTGGAATTCCCCTTTTAAGATGAGCTCGAATCAATCCTCCAATTGTGTGGATAGGTTTGAATTGACATTGTTCCATGAATTGATACCAAAGAGATTTAGCTCCTAGAAGACAAACTCCATGGAAAATCGCAAAGTGTCCAAGTGACTTCGGAATGGAACGTGCCATGACCAACTCTACTTGACTTTGTTTAATCTGCACAAAAGAAGAGATACTAAAAAAAACACATGTTAGCCGGTTAGCGAACAAAATGTTCATAATTTCAACTTTTGCAAACATGGCCAACTCCTCCTCTTTACTCTTCACTAAGGCCAAGTTATTCTGGCCTTTTCCCACTCCATTCTTCTCGGACCATTGTTCATTCATTGCACTTGAGTTTTGATTTTCATTGTCTAGCTCATGTTCATGGCTCGGCTGCAACTCATTCATATGTGGCTCTTCAATCAACGAGGGACTAGAATGAAATTTTCCTTTATTAGCACCGGTTGACACATGATTAAGTTGCTCCAAGTGTGATTCCAGCACTTGGCTAATTTTTTCCATCATAGAATCAACCAATGCCTTAGTCCTCCTTCGAAAATCATCCTTTGATTCACGAGGCTTGGACTCAATTCGAGAATTCTCAAACTCCTTGTCTTGATTGTCAAGACACTTCTTAAATGAATCTCGTTTGCGTGAGGTTGACCTCGATTCAGGTGCTCGGCGCAAACTTCTTTGCTCCTTCTCATATTCATCACAATCACGTTTATACCTTTCATATGCACGTGAAGCACGGTAACGTTCCATCTTCTCCCGGAGTGAACGAAACTCATGTTGTGAACTAGGCTGCATGGAACTAGAGTACTTGTGAGTAGTTCGCTTGGAACCCCTCCTGATGCGAATGAGCAAGCTGGCCGTGGTGTTTCACATAGGCCCGTTACACGTGCACGAGTTAAGAGGTTCAAAGAGTCACTTCAAGCCTTAGTTCATGGCCGTATAAGCTCAAGAGAAACCAAGCTCAAGCATTGAAGGAATTGATTTGGAGGATCCTTGCAAGACTACCAAGATATTGCTTACAATTGAAGGCGCAAGTGACCAAGCCTCAAAGGGAGGATTGGGCCTCGATTAAGTAGCTCTTCTTGAGCTTAACTTCGGGCATGTGGGCCTTAGGTCCATTAGTACTTTAGTTAGTCATTAAGTTAATTAATTAGTAGGTTAGCTTTCGGCCAAAAGAGACCCAATAGGCTGGCCGAATTTCCTTAATATTTTCCAAGTTCTATTAGGGTTAGAAAGGGCTATAAATAGCCCCAAGTCATTGTTTACATTCAGTTTTTCGATATTATTCAATAAAAATTCCAGAATTTCGTCCATTAATTGTGGCAAATTCCTTTAGCTTGTGAAAGCTAGTTTGAACATCCTAGAGTTGATCCTAGGTTGTTTATTGACTTATCAATCAAGCAACACACTTGATTGTGGCGTCCTCTACCGTTGAATCCATCCTTGAGTGGTCCAAGTTTGGTTCGACTCCATTCGTCTTGCAACGTGTCCTCTAAGATCCTAAGATAGCTTCCGCGCTCACATCATCTGGTAATCAGAGCTAGGTTGAGGTATCACGTATATCTCTTTTTCTTGTTTTTGAGTCTTGACATCGTTGAGAGTCACCCAAAAAAAAAAAGTACTGTAGCATCGTACTGTTCATCACTACTGAAGAGACACTATTCACCGCGGTACTGTTCATCCGATGTACTGTAGCGATACTGTTCATCCGAAATTTTTTTTTGCTTTGCATAACTTGTGTTTCTTTCTTATTTTGGTATCTTGTTATATTGTTCTTGAAGTCTTGTGTTGGTTTAGAGAAAAAAAAAAAATTTTGCGACGGCTAGGGTTTTTGCTCTTATTGCCGCATATCAAGTAGGTTTGTTCCTTGTGTTGTAATCTGCCCAAATTGTTTTCATCCAATATTTACTGTTAGTTTGGTCTAGATTGTGGTCTAATTTCTGGTTGGTTATTTTGTTGCTTGGGGCGTGAAAACAACCTAGCAAAAGTCACAAAAAAAAAGAAGTTTCACATACCTCATTGTTCTTGAGTCGTTGCTGGAAATTTTTCCTTGGGAGGCTGCCGAACCTGTTTTGCCCTTATTTCTTGAAATTTTGTGTTGTTTCTTGCGAAACTTGAATACCAAAACATATTTGGGGAAGTTCTTGAGCTTCTTGAACGAATTTCTTGAAGTTCTTGAACCATCAAAGGCTGATTTGGGGAGATTCTTGAAACCAAATTGTGGGGTTCTTTATACTTGAAACAATCTTCAATCTTGTCTTGGCGAATCTTGAAGCTAGAACCGAATTCAAGGAAATATTTGGGACTGGAATTACGTGCTTAAAATAATCTGTTGAGCCACAAAAGAAACAAAAGAAAGAAAGAAAAGAAACGAAAAAAGGAAAGAAAAAAAAGGGAAGAAAGATATTGGCTCTAGTTTCCTAATTGTGCACCAAGTCCCACCTTGACTCCAACTAATCCTAATTCTGTTGGGATTAATAGCAGCCAAGAACCCATCGGCCAAAGGCCCAAGTTCCCCTCCAACTGACCTAAAACAGCCCACCTTACACCCAATTCCGTTTCCAAAATCCAAAAGCCAACCGCTACACCTTGCCACGCCAAACCAGCCCGCAATTTTGAATCGGTTGAGCATCACTTTGTGATCCGATTGGACTGCAATTTAAGGGCTGACCTATACACCAAAACAGCACCCAAAATACCCCAAAAACCTGACCAAAAGACTGAGGATCAGCAGCTCGACAAATTCCAGAAATTTTGCCCTTCGGGTAGAGTTTTCTAGGATTTTCAAAATTTCAGCCTTGAAGTCACTTGTCTTGCTTTCTTTTTGAGTCGTTAGTTATTGTTAGTCCTAATCTGAGTTTTAGGTCACGTCTAGGTCTTCATTCACCTCCATCCATTGCAACTATCTTGTGTCACTTATTGACTAGTCAAGAACGAACCTTACGGTGACGCCTAACTTGTTCAACCCGAGCAACTAGCAAGTCAAGGAATTGTTTGGTGAGACTATTAGAGAGTGATACACTTGAGTGAAACACGAGTATGAGTGACCTATACATTGTACAAAAAAAAAACAACAAAAACAACAGAAAGAGAGGTAGTTGTTTATTTGCAGGTTTACCTAAGCATGTCAAGTGGAGTTGGAGAACAAACCATGGACTTAAAACTACACATGGAGGCCATGATGGAAGAATTCAAGCAGAGTTTGGATGAAGTTTTCGAGCCTCTTCATTGACGCCTTGACCGAATGGTGAATAAGGATGTCAAGAGGAGGGGGTTCTACACAATTCCACCTCAACGTCCAACCTACCTCTTCAAAGTCAGTATATTCAAGGAGAAGTGAGGAGGTTCATTTGACAACAAAGCATGCAAATACATTATCCGTAGATGAAGGAGTTAGTAGAGTGTGGGAGACATATCAACAACTCCTCCAACACAAACTTGAAAAAGAGCGAGTTGAGTGTGGTGGTGAGAGTGCACTTGAGGTAAAAGTTGAGGAATGTGAGTTAGAAAAAGAGGTAAAACAATCTGAGGAGATGAGTGAAGCATCAAGTGAGCTGATTGTGCATGGGAAGGCGAGTGTTTATAGCTTTCCTAACAAACTTAACTTTGCCTTGTTTAGTGTTTCTGCTTTTGTACAGGTTAAGCGAAGTCAAGTGAAGTTAGTCATGCAATGTTCCATTCCAAAGTCACTTGTACAATTCACTAGCTTCCATGGAGTTTGTCTGCTAGGAGATAAATCTATTTGGTATCACTTCATGGAACAACGTCAACCCAAATCTGGCCGCACCAATGGAGAATTAATTCGAACTCATCATGAAGGGAGAATTCCATATTTCTATTCTTGTTTGTTGCCTATGATTCATTCATCATCTTTACCTTCTTTTGAGCATCATTTCCATCCTCACACTTGTATTTCCTATGCAGATTTGAAGGAAAATGTAAAGAGCCATCAATGCAGTCTCAAGTTGAATCGATTGATAGAAGGAGTCATGTGTCAAAGGGAGTTTTGGCATTTAAACTCTTATTCTACACCTTCTCACCACTTAATTAATGATGTTCCATTGCTTATATGTCCAATTTCTGGTTCAAAACAAGCTGAGACTTATTTTGTCTTTGTAGGTTGTAAGGCTGTTCGAAAATTTCCATATTTGATTAAAGAGTTGCAACCTAATTTCATGCTTGTGCCAACTGCTTGTTGTGATCTTCCATGCATATTCATACATCCAAAAGCTGGTCACCATGAGTTCATTTTATCAACTCCAACTGGCGCAAATTCATGTGACTCGTATGGAGTGACCTTCACTTCATTGCTGCCACTTATGTTGGGTGATGCATACAAATGTGTCAATCAAGACCTGAATCTTGTTCTTACGTCACTGGTTCATGCTTCCACGGAAGTGCAACACGATTGGCTCATTGTTCTATCTCCAGATGGGCAAGTAGTGCCAAATCAGCAACAACTAGGGTCGAATTATACTACCTTGCACAATCAGATTCGAAATTTTTCTAAGCTGAATGAGAGTCATCATGAAGATCCCTATCTAGTGCATGTGAAACGTAAGTTGTCAAGTAGTATTAACCCTACATATAATAATTGTGTGATTTGTTTTGTAGGTTTGAACTTGACATGCAACGACCAAGGGTTGATGAGAGAGTTTTGGAGTGCTACATGGAATTTTCACAAGATTTATACAAGGTGTTTCTTGTCTTGGAGAATGTCCTTGTTCAAGAGCATCATGAGGTTGTCCAAGCGACATGTGACGTGGCTGGTGCTCATTCATCTAGCTCCCACATTGCTATCCTATAAGCGCACCAACATGGAGTACCACTTTTCCCCAAGATTTGAGGACAAATCCTTTTCAAGAGGAGGGGAATGATGCGAATGAGCAAGTTGGCCGTGGTGTTCACATAGGCCCGTTACATGTGCACAAGTTAAGAGGTTCAAAGAGTCACTTCAAGCCTTAGTTCATGCCGTATAAGCTCAAGAGAAACCAAGCTCAAGCATTGAAGGAATTGACTTGGAGGACCCTTGCAAGACTACCAAGATATTGCTTACAATTGAAGGCGCAAGTGACCAAGCCTCAAAGGGAGGATTGGGCCTCGATTAAGTAGCTCTTCTTGAGCTTAACTTCGGGCATGTGGGCCTTAGGTCCATTAGTACTTTAGTTAGTCATTAAGTTAATTAATTAGTAGGTTAGCTTTCGGCCAAGAGAGACCCAATGGGCTGGCCGAATTTCCTTAATATTTTCCAAGTTCTATTAGGGTTAGACAAGGCTATAAATAGCCCCAAGTCATTGTTTACATTCAGTTTTTTGATATTATTCAATAAAAATTCCAGAATTTCGTCCATTAATTGTGGCAAATTCCTTTAGCTTGTGAAAGCTAGTTTGAACATCCTAGAGTTGATCCTAGGTTGTTTATTGACTTATCAATCAAGCAAACACACTTGATTGTGGCGTCCTCTACCGTTGAATCCATCCTTGAGTGGTCCAAGTTTGGGTTCGAATCCATTCGTCTTGCAACGTGTCCTCTAAGATCCTAAGATAGCTTCCGCGCTCACATCACCTCCTCTTGAGAGGCTCAGTCTCCAAAAATTCTCGATTGTATGAGCAAGAGGCAACTCCATTAGGCATGATTATGTGACCTGCAAAGACGGTTAGCAGAGAAAAGAATTTTTCCTCCCACTCACAAGCTCACGTATGTACACTCTGTTCTCGTGTATCACTCAAGCTTATGATACTCTAATGGTCTTACCATTACTCTTACGTTGTCGGATTGAGTAACTTGAGAAATGCCGCATAAAACCCTCAAATTGTTCACCCAACTGTAGCACAAGAGTAACCAAGAACAAAGACACAATTTGGTAACAATTTGGATATGGTGGTGGATGGTTTTTGACCGTTTCCTAAGGTGGACAGATTTGGAAGTTGCAAAAATAGGAAAAGGAAATAAGCAAATGCGAGATTTGGGAGTTTCCTAATTGGAATGGACTTAGTCAAGTGGAAATAGGAGAGTTATCCAAACTGTCCACTAGTTTCCTAATTGAATTTGGAAACAAGTTAGTTTTTGGAAACCTTTTGGAAAACCTTTTCTTCTTGTAACAACTTTTAGAAACTTCCAAATTCTACTCCAAGAAGGATTGCACAAATCAGATTTGGTTTAGGAAACCTTTTGGGAAACCCCTTTCCTTCTTGTAACAACTTTTAGAAGGTTCCAAATTCTACTCCAAGAAGGATTGCGCAAATCAGAAGTTTCCTTCCCACAATTCGGTTGCCTTCCTTTTTTTTTTTCTCTCTTGTTGTGTTCTGCCAACCGATCGATCCTTCCTTCTCTCTCTTTTTTTTCGTTTCTTTTTTTTTTGACTTGTAACAAACAAACACAACACAAAGCTTTGACCGAATGGATTATTGTTTTTCCAGATTTGTGTTCGGCCAATTCAATCGCACAAGACACCTTCAAGAACTTCAAGATCCTTCAAGAATTCCCAAGTAAGTTATCAAGAACTTCAAGATTGTGGTCAAGAAACTCAAGATTCTTGTAGGTTCTCTCAAGATTCACAAAGTACCAACAAGTTTTGCCAAAATTCCAGATTTGAAACACAAGTAAAACAACTTGGATGACCCCCACACGACTTGGACAGATTTGAGCGAAGAAACCCTAGCGCACAAACGAAACCCTAGCCGCCGCCCAAGTGGTTTTCTTGTTGCTTAAGCGATGACTAACGACCAAGACAGATTTGGGAAACTCAACCAGAATTTTTTGGACACCAAAAGGCACACACACCACAACAGATTTGACACTAAACAAAGGAACAAGATTGCGGACAGATTTGATGAACAACTTCGACTCAATAACAAGAACAAGTTGCGGATAGATTTGCGACTGATTTTGCAACGCAACACGGAAACAAACGTTGGCCAGATTTGACACAACAAACGGACAGAAATTTGATGCAACAAATGACGGCTAAACGGATAGAAAATGTTAGACAACAAGTGACTACAACTACGGACAGATTGAGACACAACTACGACCAGAAATTGGGCGCAACAAGGGACACAACGGTGCTAACAGAAATTTTTTTTTATTTTGAACAAGGCAGCGGAAATCACAAACCCTAGACGACACAACAACGAAAAACACGGATATAACGAAAGATACCTCAACCTATGCTCTGAAGCCAACTGATACGCTCCTCGATCAACACGCTTCGAGACACATAGCACGTTTGCGCAAGGATCTAGCAAGGTTGTCCAACGCTTGGATTGCGGAATCTAAAACCAAGACGGACGACACAACTTGATTGAAGAGGATAGAATGACGACTCCAATCGAGGTGAATACTCAAGTGGATAAGTCGGTAGAACAATCAAGGACAAGCGTGAGATTGCTCAAGAACCCTTGCCAAAAGCAAGTAAAGGTTCAAAATTCTCACAAGGGAGAAAGAATCGAAAACAATATAATTTATTCATAAAAAGTCTCACCTTTCTCGTACAAGAAGGAGCCTTTTTATAGGCTAGAAACCTAGGAGCCTAATCCATGTTGGACAAGGATTGGCGACCCATCTTCCTAAAGCTAGCAAGAGTAATTCGGTCCACACTCAAGCATGATTTGGGCCGACTTATTTAACTTCCATAACTAATGAAACTACTACTTAAAGTACGACTAACAAGCCAACTAATTACTAAGGACTCAATAACAATCAAACCAACTAACAACTTAAACGACTAATGGTGCTAATGTTCGGCCAACTCCATTAAGCCCACGCGTGGTCAGCACTTGGCGCCTCATGGGCTTGGATCAATGTGTAGACAACTTGATTAGCCATGTCCAAGCCTTCAATATTCATATGGACCCCTTGTTGATCTTGAACTCTTCGAACAAGGGCTTGAGGGGCTTGACGAGGCTCTTTGAAGCGCTTTGGCCGTGCATGTGTAACCGGGCCTAATGGAACTCTCACTTGAGCATCATCAATCGGCCTTGACTCAAGGTCGCCATCCGTGCACACATCAGTATTGAATATAAACTAAAACATGACTTTAAAACGGTTAACGTATAAGGTAACAAATAATAAAATCAATAAGTTTCAAAAATAAAATGATGAATAAACATTGAGAACCTTATATTTGTATTTTAAGGTCAAACTTGATTTTAATAATTTAAATAATAGGATAACAAATAATAGGTGAATATCTACAAATTATATATTTACTTCGAAATTATGAACTTGTCTCAGGAAGTAGCTGCGAGCCAGGAAACAGACCCGAGGCTCAAGAGTAAATTATTTGAATAATTGGGTGAGTGTTTTCCGAATTTATGTGTTTCACTGTTTATGTGTATCTAAGTGAAATTATGTGACAAATGTGCTTATCATGAATTAGTACTAAATGATTTATTGTAAAGTGTATCTCAATTGTTCCTCGCCTTCTAAGTCGAGGGTGTACTTTATCGCACTCAGCTTAGTTGAGCTTGAAGGTTGATAATTGATCAAGTGGTATTGTAAGTGTGTATGACTGTAAGCCGTGTGTGTACTTTTATCACACTGGCTGAACTGGGCCCCAAAACCCTCTGTTCAACGGACCATTCGAACCAGTAAAAGGGCTTGATCGGGTAGGACGGTAGTTTTGGGTAAGTGTTTCGGTATACTCGAGTATTACCACAGAGTAGCAGATTACTGATATTGATATGGCCATCTAAGTGAGGGAAGTGTTTATTGTTTTGGAGGTTATAAGGAGGAGTTCGGCGGAGTGTGTAGTGCATTGAAGTGGCTCTAATGTGAGTACCGTATCCTTTTAAAAGTGATTGTTTAGTGAAGTGTGATGTGAGCGCGGAAGCTATCTTAGGATCTTAGAGGACACGTTGCAAGACGAATGGAGTCGAACCCAAACTTGGACCACTCAAGGATGGATTCAACGGTAGAGGACGCCACAATCAAGTGTGTTTGCTTGATTGATAAGTCAATAAACAACCTAGGATCAACTCTAGGATGTTCAAACTAGCTTTCACAAGCTAAAGGAATTTGCCACAATTAATGGACGAAATTCTGGAATTCTGGAAATTAATGGACAATTAATTGACGAAATTCTGGAATTTTTATTGAATAATATCGAAAAACTGAATGTAAACAATGACTTGGGGCTATTTATAGCCTTGTCTAACCCTAATAGAACTTGAAAAATATTAAGGAAATTCGGCCAGCCCATTGGGTCTCTCTTGACCGAAAGCTAACCTACTAATTAATTAACTTAATGACTAACTAAAGTACTAATGGACCTAAGGCCCACATGCCCGAAGTTAAGCTCAAGAAGAGCTACTTAATCGAGGCCCAATCCTCCCTTTGAGGCTTGGTCACTTGCACCTTCAATTGTAAGCAATATCTTGGTAGTCTTGCAAGGATCCTCCAAGTCAATTCCTTCAATGCTTGAGCTTGGTTTCTCTTGAGCTTATACGGCATGAACTAAGGCTTGAAGTGACTCTTTGAACCTCTTAACTTGTGCACGTGTAACGGGCCTATGTGAACACCACGGCCAGCTTGCTCATTCGAATCAAAGTGTTTCCTCAATTTCTTAATGAAAGTGATTGTACAGTGAAATGTGCACTACTTGCTTAATTGTACTGATTTAAGTGTTTATTAAATGTTACTAGCTCGGCAAACCTCACTGAGCTTTAGCTCAGCCCTTTTAACTTTGTTTTCCTTACAGGAGTTGGAGATTGAAAAGTGACTGGATGGAATTGGAAAGTTATTTTGGGAAGATCCTTCACTGTGTGTATATATTGTAGTCATGTTTTCTTTTGTAATTTGAGACGGTTGAATCTTTTGGTTTGAGTTGGTGTAATATTAAGAATGGATGTTTAGAACATATGTTGTGTTTCTTTTATTGGACGAATTTATGTTTCAACCTAATTGGAGTTGTACTTAAGAGTGAATGTTCAGTTGTTCAATGATAATGTTATCTCTGAAGTTAATGTAAGTGAGTGAGTCCTGGCGAGAGCCAGGCAGGCGATCCGCTAACTTTTAGGTACGCCCTAGAAGAAAGTGGGGTCGTCACAGGTGGTATCAGACTTTTAATGAGCTCAAGCCGGGAGAGGATTCTCGGACTGTGGGGAATGGCCTATTAAGTGTTGAACTAATTACTATTGCTAAGGGAATTAGATATGTATGTTGGATAGGAGTCTCAAATATAGGTGATTTACGCTTGGGACTAGCCAGCCTGAGCTGTGAATTATCCTATTTTCGGATTCTTGTACCCGAGTACCAGATATTTCATTCAATGGTGTATTTGCAAATTGGGAAGAATTTAGTATGTTGTATTATGATGTGGCTAGAAATCAGGATTAAATTTGAAAAAGTAGAATCGAAAGGACCAAGTCTAGTTTTTGAAAGTTAAAAGTGAAAAGCTAGTAGTGAGATCTTAAAGATTAGTGCAAATTCTGCTTTTCAAGATGAATAATTTTACAATGGATTATATGTCATCTCTTACCCAAAAATATGGGTTTAAACCTAAAATTTGAGTGAAATAGTAGTTTAAGTAAGGACTAGGTGCGTCCTTTCGGCAGTGTGTTCTAGGGCATTGGATGACTAGTCACTGTGATTGTTCAAGAACTTACTTCTATCTGGAGCGAGTGATACGAGTTTAAATGGGTAAAGACAGAGGCTAGTAATCTCAAATGAGAGAGTTCATATTAGAATGTAAGAAATGAGGAAATCCATAAGGATGCGACGTGATAGGAATTCTAGAGTTGGAAACTAATATGATAGAGGAACCTATGGAAGCGGAACCGGAAGAAGGAATGGGGTCTAATGGGATTGTCCAGGACTAGACCAATGGAGTTAAGTTGAACTTAAAACTAAGGGTTGAGCTATTAGCTATGTTTGTTATGATAATTTCACTGTATTACTGAATTGTTTTCTTTTATGTTTATATAGACCGAAGTTTAGGTCATGTTTGATGAATATCGAATGTACTTGTGATTGTCTGGTTTTTTATATATTTGAAATTGGTATGTATTGTAACTTGCATTGTTGTGCTATGTAACCTAATGACCGTGTGTTTGTTTAGTTATCAAATTATGTGATTTGCTAGCTTTTCGATTGAGATTGCTTGTTAACCTAAGTATATGTAGCTAATTGTCAATTATGTATATAAGTTGGTAGTGAGATATAGAAGTCGGACCACGACGACGAAGCTGTAAACCTAGGCAAACCCAAGAGCAAGAGGAAGAGCAGGAATCTGCGGTTAACCAAAACCAGGAACAAGGAACCCATATAAGTGATCTAGTAGCTACTGCTTTAAATCGGATGACTGACCTTTTAAAGTGTATAGCACCCCGACAGGATCAAGGGGTTGGGATTGTAAATCAACCTAGGGAACGGGAGGTAAATTATCCATTACGAATTATACAAGGGTTGCATTTAAGAGATACAGGAAGCAACTTGGGAGTTAAAATATATATATAATATATATATACAGAAGAAATATTCGGAACTTTTGTGATTGAAGGTACGAAATTTCGAGGACGAAATTTTCCTAAGGGGGCAAGAATGTGAGAACTTGAGAAATTGTGCGTATGCCATGAATTTATTTTATTTTATTTACCTTGATATTAGAAATATTACATATAACGAATAAACGGTTACCTTAAATGCCTAATTGAATCCCTATAAATTGAGAATTTAGAAAAAAATTCAATAAGTACATGTCTAATAAGTTTTTCTTAAAGCTAAACATGTGTCAAAATCAATGTAAGAAATTTTTAAGGTAAAATGCAAATTAGAACAAACAAAATTTTGAATCAATGTGTGAGACAATATAATTACGGACTCTTGGCAAACAAATGAACTAAAATTCAAAAGACCAAACCAACCTTAGACCTTTGGTTAATCTTCCATGCAGCCAAGAAACTAACTAACGGTACTACATAAATCAAACTGAAAGAAGCATAACACTTGACTAAATTGGAACCGAATGGAAGCTACTTAAGCGGTGGAAGAAATCAGTAGGAGCTGGCCTTTAGCTGGGCCGGTGAATAACACCTAATGGAGACAGGTGTCGGGGAGAAATTACTACCCAAAATTGCTACGTAGGTGGAAAACCGAGAGAGTGCAGCTAGGAGAAACTAACTGATAAGAAGACCTGGGCGGTGAAGGAGAGCGAAATAAAACCGCGGTCCCTCTTCGTATCGAACTAGCATCAAAAGGAAAAAAATATAGAGAGTACGGAAGTGAGAGCGAGAGCCTAGCAAGTTTTGTTACCAAAACAACCAAATATAAGAAGGATACCGTGAGAAAGACAGGAGAAGCTGGGAATAGGACTGAGGAACTCGAACCGGAACTTAAGCAACCTGCACCAACGAACTTTGAGGAGGGAAAAGGTAACAACTCACCGTTTAAATGGTATAATTGGTATAACATGAACTATAAGTTGAGCTTAGTTAGAACTGTAACTTCTAGTTCAAGGAAGTGGTGTGCAGAAACTGTGAAAATATAGAAAACTGAGCTTTGACTGAAGAAATGAAGCATTTCAGTTAGTTATCAGGAGTAATAACTCTAGAATTTCCTGTGATAGTCTGCAAAGTATGCATGGCATCTTGATTACTTTACGCCTGAGATGATAAGCTCGATAGAGAGAACTAAACTTGAAGGAAATCTGATGTCTGCTGTTATGTAGCAGATTTTGCAGCTAAGTACAGGCGCGAGGCTTAGTCCAACCTTTCTTCTAAATCCTGGTCCTAAACTGTCTTATCTTACGTAAGATAATTTGTAGCTGAGTCATTTGTCTTCATACAGTTAGATGGAACATAAAACTGAAGAGAAACAAAAGGGAAATGCAGCTGCTAAGTCTTTACCTGCTGGAACTTTTTTAGCTTCATCCGAGAGAAAGGAACTGGTTGTACAGATCGTATGGAACAATTTTCTTTTAGAAGCTCAAGCCATACGCTACTTCCTTGTCTTACCTGAGAACCTAGTGTAGAGTTGATAACTTGAGTGAGAATATTTCAAAGATTAGCAGGAAGTTTTGCTTAGCTGACCGAGAGAAGAAATAAGGAAATTGTCCAGGTTTCTTTATAGATTTTGGTTCCAAACTCCTACGAATTCATTGTATAATGTTTTGGTCTTAGCATGCATGTTGGATTTGAGAGTGAAATGGCGTAGTTAATGGGAAATTTCTTGCTTAAAAAGTGATTGCTACTCCAAACTTGTCTATTGTGACAGCCCCACCTCTCCCTAGGGCGAACCCTAGGGTATTAGCGGACTGCCTGCCCAGCTCTCGCCAGGACTCGGTCGATCAAAGAACTAGTAACTCAAAACATTCAGTGGAATAACTTCAAGCAAATGGTATAAAACCCTAGAAAGTAAATAGTAGACAAGCCAACTGTCCAACTTAGAAATACACTAAAAGTCTCACTTACTACTCCATACTACAGTTACAAACATGAGTCGAACTTATAGATTCAACCTTACAAGAGTCGTAAGTAGAATTCTCTTAAACAAAAGATTACAAATTCAAGTAGTGTACAACTAAGGAAAACCTTGATCAAAAGTTCGTTCCGGATCTGTTAAGGAAAACAAAGGGAGTGGGGTGAGCTAAAGCCCAGTGAGGTTCCCAATATAAGGCAAGTACGCACGTAATCAATTAAGAGCATAAAATAGTCAAGTAAATATTGTGCAATACAATAATAATTAAACCACAGTTCAATTCAAGGATACGAGTGGCCTTCAAAAGCCAAATTCCCTCAAGCTTGATCATTCTGGGGCCCGTTGACTCTCCGTCAACGTTTGCATTTAAGAAATATACGGTCCGTAGATCACCACTTTCTCCATTCTCCAACCACCAGTCAACCCCCTACCGGGCCCGCACTCCATAACAGTGGTTAGGTAATACTCGAGTATACCAATTTCTAGTGAGCAGTGAAGCAGTCCCCAAGGTTTACCGGCCTTCTCGACCAAGCCCTTACTGGCTCGATAGAACCGGTTCGCCTATGAGGTAGGGTACCCCAAACAGTGGCAATAGTTGAAGGGATATCACCCAACAACTCAAGTACATTCATATACGGAGAATCACATCTCACACATTCACATATAGAGAATTCACATCTCATAGTAACAGTATACAGAGCCTTAGTAAAAAAAAAAAAAAAGGGCGAGCGCGATAAAGTACACGCTCGCTTCCATTTTTATCAAATCAGGGTTTGGCTCACACAGTAGTAATTCAAGTATTCAGTTAGTTCACATAAGCAAGTAGCAGGTAGTGGAACACTCACCTGTCAAGCAAAGCAGTAGTCAAACGTCAAGTCGTGCGGTTACGTTCACCGCCGTTCCCCACTCCTAGGGTAAACGAGTGAAAACGTTAATGATTAGGTTTAATTCCAAGCAATAATGAGCTCATTAAGTGACAAAGTGCGTGAGTAATCCTACTCAATTCACCATGAAATTTAGGTCTAAAATGCAGTAAAAGTTCATGAGAAAACAAGTTTAACGAGTGCAAGAAAGTTGGCCAAGAGAAAAGTTTTATTCAAGTTTGCATAGGTTCTTCGCGGGTAAACAGTCGCGCCCATGCAGTCCCGGTAAAACGGCCATAACTCTCTGTAGGAAGGTCAGAATTAGGTACCGTCAGCGGCGTTGGAAACTAGACTCGAAGGGATTTTCCAACGGTACCTCGTACACTTTCTAGTTCGTCTCCTAGAAGAAACCGTAGCTCGGGAAAGTTGGCTGATTTTCCAACCCTGGATCAGTTTCAAACCCTACCAAATGCAAACTAATTCCTCATGCTATCTTCATTTGTTTTGGT
Organism: Coffea humblotiana; assembly: GCA_023065735.1. Classification (NCBI taxonomy): domain Eukaryota; kingdom Viridiplantae; phylum Streptophyta; class Magnoliopsida; order Gentianales; family Rubiaceae; genus Coffea; species Coffea humblotiana. Next base: position 33,460,893 of record CM041213.1, on the reverse strand, counting down.
TCAAATTCACCCAAATCAGTCCTCTAATGTTCATATAAAGGGAGTTAAGTCACTTGGTACCATTTGAGCTCAAAATACAACACATAAACATGCACACGGGTTCCATAACAAGCTAGTTATCTTGCAAAGGCTAAACCAGTCCACTAATGGTCCTTCTAGCCACTTTACTTGTTCCAAATTCATTTCAATTCACACATGAACTTAACCAATCTCTAGCCAAGTTGTTTAAGCATGCTTAGGGTGTAATTAAACCACAAAAATCAAAGAAAAACCCTTCCTACAAAGGCCGGTCAGCCATGGTACAAAACAGTCCACAATTTCCCCAATCATGTCACCAACCTTCATCTTCTATTGATTTGCACTTAAACCACATATCAAGTATAAATCTAGCTTAAAGGAGGTTTTAAAACATGTAAATCCATCATAAACAACCATGAACAAAGGGTAAACATTTCATCAAACACTTGGTGTGCATACTTTCTACCTCAATTTCCTCTTGCTTAATTCAAGAGTTCAACCCAAAATCTTGTCCAAACAACATGTAATTTGCCATGGAAACCTCAAATACATGTTAAAACACTATAAAACCAAAATTTAAGGATTACTTACCTTTCTTATATGAAGCTTAGAACACCAAATCAACCAACCAATTGAAGCCTTGAAGCTTGAATCTAGTACCAAGATTAGAAGGAAAACTTTCACTAAGTTGCAATCTTTCTCTTGGATTTGTTTTGCTCTAAGTTGCTAGTGTTTGAAAGCTGAAATTTTTGGAGCTCTCTCTCTTCTTTTCTTGTCTAGAATTTCGGCCAAAGGGGGGTTAATAAGAGGGCCAAAGTGTTTTAAAATATTAGCTAACCTTTAGTCAAACAAAAGCTTGGTTAGGGTTTTGCCACATAGCTCAATTCTTGTCCATAATCTCTCTTGATCTTTTGACTAATGCTAATTCCACCCTTCCAAGTGTACCAATACTTAATTAACAACCCTAACCTATCTTTTAAAGTCCTTAATACAAAACAAAGCCACTTGGAAACAAATGATTGGTGGATTATTAAAAATCAACTCAAGTAACTATTTTTCTTCAAGTAAAAGGAATAAAATGCAATGCATGAAAAATGTTGTAATACATGGGAAATGTCATGCAATGGTATATAATAAGTGGTCTAAATCTTAGAATAAAGCATGTATTTAGGGGAAATTAGGGTTTCAAGTGAGGGTTCTCACACTCTCTCCCCCTTAAAGAATTTCGTCCTCGAAATTCTCACCTTGATCACTGAGTAGTTCAGGGTATTTGGCACGAATCTCGTCCTCAACTTCCCAAGTAGCTTCCTCCACCTCATGATTTCTCCACAAAACTTTAACTAAGGGTATCTGCTTAGTTCGCAATTCTTTCACCTTTCGATCTAAGATTCGCACTGGCCTCTCTTCATAAGTCAACGACTCATCCACATCGATTTCCTCTGGCTTCAGTACATGAGTGGGATCTGGATGATACTTTTTCAACATAGACACATGGAATACGTCATGAATTCTGGATAAACTCACTGGTAACTCCAATCGATATGCCACATTGCCAACTCGTTGGAGAATTTTGAACGGTCCCACATATCTCGGTTGAAGCTTCTTGCCCTTTCCCGCCGTAAGACTTCGAAGCGGCGTAACTTTCAAGAACACCTTATCTCCAATTTCAAACTCCAAGTCTTTCCGTCGATTATCGGCATAACTCTTCTGTCGACTCTGAGCTGTCTGAAGTCTCTGACATATCACCTTTACTTTTTCATAAGCCTCCTCAATCCATGGTATGGTAGTTGGATCTACGATCTTTCTTTCCCCTACTTCATCCCAGAAGATCGGTGATCGGCACTTCCGTCCATAAAGAGCTTCATACGGTGCCATTTGTATGGACGAATGATAGCTATTGTTATATGCAAATTCAACTAAAGCCATGTATTGCCCCCAACTCCCACCAAAATCCAAAATACAAGTCCGTAACATGTCTTCAAGTGTTTGAATGGTTCTCTCTGATTGCCCGTCAGTTTGGGGGTGGTAAGTAGTACTAAAGTTCAACTTGGTTCCCAATACTCCTTGTAATTGCTGCCAGAAACGGGATACAAACCGGGGTCTCTATCAGAAAGAATACTTACGGGAATTCCATGCAACCTCACAATCTCGTCCATGTACAGTTGGGCCAATTTCTCCAAAGAATACCTCATGTTTATAGCTAAGAAATGAGCAGACTTGGTCAACCTGTCTACTATTACCCAAACGGCATCATGACCTTTTTGGGTACGGGGTAACCCTGATACGAAATCCATAGTTATGTGTTCCCATTTCCACTCAGGGATCTCAAGGGGTTGCAAAAGACCTGAAGGTTTCTGATGTTCAGCTTTCACTTGTTGGCACACTAAACATTTTTGGACAAACTGGGCAATTTCCTTCTTCATTTTATCCCACCAATACAACCTTCTCAAATCTTGATACATTTTACTACTTCCAGGATGTACTGTATACTTAGATCGATGTGCCTCTTCCAAAATGTCCCTTTTTATCGTTTCATCTTGTGGCACCACTATCCGGTCGCGAAATTTCAAGATACCTTCGGAACTCACTTTAAAGTCTTGTATCTCTCCTTTTTGCACTTTTTCTGACCATCTTTGCACCATCTGGTCATTCTTTTGAGATTCTTTAATTCGATCTATTAAATCAGACCTCACCGTGATATTGGCTAAAATCACCCTCTGTTGGTCCAATCGTGGGTTCCATTCACTCACCTCTTCCAACAAATTCCACTCTTTAACCATTAAACCAGCCACTTGCACTTTTCGACTTAGAGCATCCGCTACAACATTGGCCTTACCCGGGTGGTAGTTAATCGTACAGTCGTAATCCTCCAAAAATTCTACCCATCGACGCTGTCTCAAGTTTAACTCCTTCTGGGAGAATAAGTATTTCAGGCTCTTATGGTCGGTATACACCTCAAAAGTCACTCCATACAGGTACTGCCTCCACTTCTTCAGGGCAAAAACTACAGCGGCCAATTCTAAGTCATGAGTGGGGTAATTTTGCTCATGGGGCCTTAACTTTCTAGAGGCGTAGGCAATTACATTCCCATTTTGCATTAGAACACACCCCAAACCTTCCCTTGAAGCATCCGTATATACAACGAAACTATCTGTCCCATTTGGTAAGGCTAAGACTGGCGCCGAAGTCAACCGTTTCTTTAATTCCTGGAAACTAGCTTCACACTTAGGGTTCCAGACAAATTGGCCATGCTTTTTGGTCAGGTCGGTTAAAGGTCCAGCTAACTTGGAGAAATCTTTGATGAACCGACGGTAATATCCAGCTAAACCTAGGAAACTACGGACCTCCGTTGGGGTTTCCGGTTGTTTCCATTCCGATACGGCCTCTACCTTTACTGGATCCACTGCAATACCATCTTTTGATATTAAATGTCCTAGAAAAGAAACTTGCTCCAGCCAAAACTCACACTTGCTAAACTTGGCATATAGCTGATGCTCTCTTAAAGTCTGCAAAACTATTCTCAAATGCCGTTCGTGATCCTCTCGAGTCTTAGAATATACCAAAATATCATCAATAAACACTACAACAAATTGGTCCAAGCAGGGTTTAAAGACTCGATGCATTAAATCCATAAATGCGGCAGGAGCATTTGTCAAACCAAAAGGCATCACTGCGAACTCAAAATGTCCGTATCTGGAGTTAAAAGCTGTTTTAGGTATATCCTCCTGTCTAATCCGTAACTGGTAATACCCTTGTCTCAAATCCAGCTTAGAGAAAACCACCGCCCCTTGCAACTGGTCAAACAACTCATCTATGTACGGCAAAGGGTATTTATTTTTCACCGTGACATCATTTAAGCCGTGATAGTCTATACAAAGTCTCAAACTACCATCCTTTTTCTTAACAAATAGAACAGGTGCTCCCCATGGTGATTCACTCTCTCTGATAAATCCGCTCTCTAACAAATCTTGTAACTGCAGTTTCAGTTCCTTAAGCTCGACGGGGGCCATTCGGTAAGGTGTTTTTGCAATGGGAGCGGTTCCAGGCACTAAATCAACCTTAAATTCTACTTCCCTCTCTGGTGGCATCGATCTCAACTCGTCTGGGAAGACATCAGGAAATTCACTTACTACTAAGACATCTTCCAACTTCACTTTATCTCCCGGAGTGTTAATTAAAAAGGCTAAGTAACCTTGCGCTCCTTTACTCATCAATTTCCTAGCTCGAATTCCCGAAACAAGTGCCGATGAGGCTAACCTACCTCTCACATCCAACCTTAGGGTTGCCTCTCCGGGTATAGAAAACTCTATTACCTTAGTCTTACAGTTCAATTGCGCATTATAACGGGCCAACCAATCCATGCCTATAATCACATCATACCCCTTAAGATTTAAACTTATGAGGTCGCCCACTAACTTCCTTTCTCCTACCCAAATCTCACAATTTTTGTAAACCAAATTGGTAATTAGGCTTTGATCCCCAATAGGTGTTTTAACTTCTAAGTCATACGGCAATTTAACAGGACTCACATCAATACCACACATAAAGGCAGGATTCACAAATGAATGGGTTGCTCTTGGGTCAATTAAAAGCTTAGCCAAGCGATGAAAGACCGGAATCGTACCTTCTACTACATCGGAGGACTCAGGGGCTCGCTGGTAGTCTAAGGCGAAAACCCTAGCAGAGGATTTTGGCCTACCGCCACTAGCACTTGGTTGCTTCGCGCTTGACTTCTCCGGTTGTGTGCCCTCATTTCCTTCACGGTTCTTAACCGGGCAAGTGGCGAGTTGATGGTCGGAACTTCCACAGCGGAGGCATTTCTTCAATTTCCGCCAGCAAGCGTCCTCAGTGTGGTTGGCCTTACCGCAGTATCCACAGCTTACCCGAGGAGTGGGTATAGAAACCCCTTGTGATACGGTCTTATATGGTCCTTGCCCCTTTCCACTTTGAGCCCCTTTAGATGGAGCTCCTCCTTTTTGTGTGCCACTGATTCGAACTCCTCCCGCGCCTCTTCCAAACTTTGGAGGTGGTACATTCTGCTCACCTCGACTAGGGGCACTACCAGATGCGCCCCATTTCTTAGCTTGGAAGGTTCGGACTTGAAGTCGAGCCTGCTCTACTCATTGAGCTTTGTCTAAGGCATCTTTGAATGTATCAATTTGAGCGGCGGCCAAATCCTTTTGAATCTCCACGTTCAACCCCTATATAAACCGTCTTATGCGCCTCTGCTCACTAACCACCAATTCAGGAGCAAACTTAGAGAGTCGAGTGAACTGGGTCTCATATTCAGCCACGCTCGAGGTGCCTTGACGTAGCTTGATAAACTCATCTTCCCTTTTTTCCTGAATCAAGGGTGGAAGAAACTTATCATTGAACTCTCTAGTAAAGTTCAACCAAGTACGTGGGGTTTGATCTCTTTCCCACTTGGCCCTTACTACGTTCCACCAGGAACGGGCTGCACCTTCTAACTGGAAAACGGCAAAAGTCACTTGCCTCTCCTCCGTGTAGTGCAAAGCGGCGAATATATCCTCCATTCTCTCGAACCAGTGCTCGGCAACTTCTGGATCGGGTCCCCCAAGAAATTTTGGAGGAGCGAACTTTTGAAAACGTTCCAGGGCCCTATCCTCACCTACCTCAGGGTCCCTTTGTTGGTTACCAGGTGCTTGACCTTGTTGGTCCACCAAACGGGCCAATAAATCGGTCATGCGGTTGATAGTCGTAACTACTTGGTCTCCACCTTCAGCTCTGGGTCCTTGGTTCTGATTTGCGACCGACCCTTGTTCCTCCTCTCGGTCCTGAACCTGTCTGGGTGCATGTCCACGGCCCCGACCACGTTGTCTAGTCTCCATTATTACCCACTGGCCTAAGGCCCACGTATAATAACTAATAGTATAAGTAAATATAAGGGTGCAATATGTACTTATTCATGTTTCATAAGTCAAATAAGGAAAAAAAGCATAATCAACATAAGCGGATGAAATGCAGAGCGGTTAAAAGCCAGTGCCGAAAATAAGTCAAAGTCAAAATCAAAGTCAAAGTCAAAGTCAATGGTCAATGGTCAAAAGTCAACAGTTAAAGTCAACAGTCACCAGTCAACGGTCAAAAGTCAAGTGTGAGAACCCGAAAAAGAAAAAAAAAGAAAAACAAAAACAAAAAATCCGGTTTTAGGGTTTTAGGGTTTTATCGGTTTCCGTGCGCACATTTTCTATATTTTCTTTATTATATTCATTTTATACATGTTTTATAAGTAAATATAGTATTTAAGTCATTTTTCTAGTATAAGTGAGTTCACGAGAGATTTGGAGCAAATAGCGGATGTGGGACCCGCTAGGGCGTTAAGTGAGAGAAATTCGGCCAATTAGGTTAAGTTGTGCAGTAAGGCATTTAATTACTGAGTGCTAAGAGATGATCAGAGGTTGGTTAGATGCTTAGTCATTAGTAAGCTAAAGGATAAGGAAAAGATCAAAAAAGGTGACACGTGTCGCATTTCTATTGGGCCAAGTTTTGCCTAACTTTCTTACAACTTTACTAAAGCTAAAAATTGACCAAAATCATCTTCATTTCCTAAGCATCTTGGCCGAAATTTTTGAGGGAAAAAAAGGAAAGAAGCCTTCAACTTTTCTTCCAATTTCTTGTCCAAATCTCAAAATCCAACCGATAAAACTTCGAATCTCTCCGTAGAAACAACTTATTAAGGGAGATCAAAGGTGTTTGTAGAGTGATTTTGCAAATAGAAGCCCTAAGTTGCTACCTTTCTTGGTGATTGAGGTATATTGCTTAGAACTTCAATTTTGTCCATAATAATTGCAAAGTAGTGGCTTATATCGGTTAAGGAGCTTAGTTTATGGATAAATTTGTGGTTTAAAGTAAAGTTAGGTGAATTTCTTATTTTCTTGGGAATTTTTCTGTTTTCATATGATAATTATTGTTGGCTTGGATTGATGGCTTAATATGGTATGGAATTGAAGCTATTATGCATTACTTGTGGTTAATTGCGGAAATTTCAGCTTTATGTGGAAAAATTCCAGCTTAGGGTTTCTATGGTAGTAATCTGCCCTGTTTTTGCACTGTATGTTCGACCTTGAGGGAGACCGAATTAGCCCTTGCTCAAAACATGAAAGTTGTAGGTATTTGAGTTAGCTAGCTACTGGTAACATTTCCGCTCAATCGGAGTACCGAAACTTGCGAAATGACCAAAATACCCTGACAGTTATAAGTTGCAATTCGTAAACAGTTTTGTGAATTCACCAGTTTGAGCTGCATTGTTCACCCTGATTCGTATCCAATTAGTTTTTGGCCAAAACACAAGACTTGTAGCCCTATGTGTTAGCTTTCTAAATCCTCAGAAAACACCCCAAACGGAGTTGTGTAGCCTGAGTTATTGCCGGTTAAAGTCAGTGCTGACAACTAGACTGATCTTAAACTTTTGGATCTGTGATTGGCCAATTCGACATAGATAAACTATAAATTAGGTTAAGTGGCCTTCATAAAAGTTGTTCCCCTCTGTCTTAGCTTCGAAATGGTATAAGGTTCACCCCGATTCGATAACCATAGCTCCGGGTGTGACTAAAATGCTACGAAATGCCAAATCTGCCGTTTAGTTTTGTCTTCAAAACTGATTTCCAATGATACTTTTGCACTTGAGTTGTACTGGGATGATTTTGGAGCCTATGGAAGGGCTATTATGGTAACCTTATTTGTGTGTGTTTCTGGGGGCTGATTGAGGAAAATAATGAAGCCATAAATGGCTGGAAATTTGGTAAACACAAAGGGCATGCTGCCCAATTTTCTAGACCGTTTGGTTCCTTCAAGTTTGAGTTGATTCTTGGTAAATGAACGGCTTTTAGGTCATTCAAGCCCCTAGTTCCCCCTATTACCTTTTCGTTCCGAAATCACGCTTTTGCAACCTTGCATTCATAGTTCATTTGGATAGGCATACGACTTGTAGTCGAGCCTCACTTGTGCATTTTGTTTACTAGAATTTGGGATGTGAAAACCTCAATTATTTACCTCGTTTATTTTAGGGTTTCTGGGCGATTAAAGTCATTTGGGGAAAACTTTTGAAGTAGCTGCACTTAAATTGGTGAGTGTACCATCCCCTTAAATTGGTGCTTATCTGATTCAACTGTACTTGCAACTTTATTATCTGTGACTTTGTATACTTCGTATGAAACGAGGGTGTACTTTATCACACTCGTTTCTCTCATCTGGTTATTCCGGTTCCTGTATACCGTATAAATCTATATTTGTTCTCTGTATCTGTTATCTGTACCTGTTTTCTGTATTTGTTGATGTCGTTTGGAAAATTAAATCCAACGACCTTTCTGTTACCTCTGAGCTCAAATCCTGTGGCTAGTTATTCGAGTCGAGCCGGTAAAGGCCTGGTCGATTAGATAACGAACCACAGTAGTCTGTTTCTGAGAAATCCTTGGGTAATTGAGACTCTGGATTTTTGGTATACTCGAGTATTACCACCCTCTGTTCGGTTGAGGTGTTCGGGCCCGGTAAGGGGTATGTTTGGTGGACGGAATCGGTGTGAAAGTGGTGCTCTATTGGACGGGTTACTTTATTTGAAAGTTGACGGGGTGTCGACTACTATTTGATCAAGCTCCGGTGAAGCAATGGGAACTTTGGCTCCTGAGAGCCACCTGTATCCTTTCTCTTGGAAATGATTATTTATTTCCCTATCTGGTGTGTATAACTGCATGATTGATACGTGAAATGCCATGATTCATGACTACTTGTACTTATGGTACCTCATTGAGCATAAGCTCACCCCTTCCCGTTATTTTTGTTTTCCTTACAGGAAACAACACTTTTGAACCGTGATTTGGAAGAAAGGGTTGAGCTAGTGTAAATGTTCTTTTGTTACACACTTTTGTAATCAAAACCCTAATTTTACTTCGAACAAGTATTTCCCTTGACTTGTAAAGTTCCAACGTATGTATATAAGTAATTATTCTTGTTTTCTCCGTATAATTGTTGAGGAATGTATGCCTATGTGTTCTTGATTTGGTAAGTTCCGATTGTTTGTTTTCTTCGGGTTCTATTGTGCGGAATCTAGGGTTTGTATGATTCGGCTTTGTAGTCCTGGCGAGAGCTGGGCAGGCAGTCCGCCAACCCCTTTGGTTCGCCTTAGGGGAAGGTGGGGCTGTCACAGTTGGTATCAGAGCCAAGTCGCGTGGTCTCTGCGCGGAGTTATCTTGGGTCAGGTGGTGTTATGGTCCTGATGTGTTAATAGGTGTAAGAATCTTTATTATGGGACTTGAGGAAGATAGATACGTAGGTCGGGTAGGAATCTTTAATATGGATGATTTACTCTTGGGACCGGCCGGCTCGAGTTGTGAATTATCTTATTTGGAATTCTTGTTCCCGGCTACTAAATGGAAGCGAGCCTAGGTTAGAAATGACATGGGCGAACTAGAAATTGGATTCTACGGAACTTCCTGTGATGTATTAGGATATCACTGAGGATGATTAATTCCTTTTAAGGTAAAAAAATTGTGTTATTCTTGTAGATTGTGGACCGAGCCCTATAAGGGAAAAGTTTCGTTCATTGTTTTGGTACTTTTGGTCTCGTTTGTCTATAGTACTTGTGGATGACCCTGCTACCTTCATGGACCTCTTTTGCTTGTATCTAACTGACTACTACTGTGTGACTTGTTCGGTATAGTTGTGTTATATACATATACTTTTGATCTGTGTGTACTTCTTGTTACTTGCTTATGTATATAACTACCTTTAATGTTATATTCGCGTTTCGACCCTAGATTGCTTAGACCAATGGAGGGTACTCGTAGTGGAAGAGGTCGTGGGCGTGGACGTAAGCAACCCTCGAATGAAATGGGTAACTGGGAACCAAGGCCTGAACCAAATCCTGAACCTAGGGTCGACCCAAATGCTCAAGTAGCCGCCGCTATCCAGCGTATGACCGATCTGCTAGCCCATGTAGTGGAACACCAGGGCCAAAACCCTAATCCTCAACCTGGAAACCCTGGAAACCATATAGAGGGCGAGGATAGAGCCCTTGAAAGATTTCAGAAATTTTTCCCACCAAAATTCCTTGGGGGGCCAGACCCTGATGTGGCGGAGAGGTGGCTGGAGAAGATGATCGATATTTTTGCCGCGTTACATTATACTGAGGAGAGACAAGTGACCTTCGCTGTCTTCCAATTGGAGGGAGCAGCCCGATCCTGGTGGAATATCATAAGATTTAAATGGGAAAGAGAACAGACCCCGAGGACATGGGCGAACTTCATGAGGGAATTCAATACTAAGTTTTTCCCTCCCTTAATCCAAGAAAAGAAGGAAGATGAATTCATTCGGCTTCGCCAAGGAACTCAGACCGTAGCCGAGTATGAGAATCAGTTTACTCGGTTATCTAAGTTTGCGCCCGAATTGATCGTAACTGAACAAAGACGGATAAGGCGTTTTATCCAGGGATTAAATGTTGAGATTCAGAAGGACCTGGCTGTAGCCCAACTTAGTTCCTTTAGTGATACGGTGGAGAAGGCTCAGCGAGTTGAAAATGCGAGGTCACAGGTTAGAAATTTCCAAGCTAACAAAAGGGGATTTCCGGGGAGTGGCTCGGAACAAGAGGATAAGAGTACACCTCCTAAGATTGGAAGGGGAAACGGGGGAGTACGACTACCGGAGGTGTCTAGAGGTGTCTCACAGGAAGGATCGGTTTCTGCTACTCGTGGTCCCTGTGGATATTGCGGAGGGCCAAATCATACGGAGGCGAATTGTTGGAAGAAAGAAGGAAAATGCTTGCGTTGTGGAAGCGCCGATCATCGGATTGCTACTTGCCCAGCACGACTGCGCAAAGGGAAAGGGATCCAGCAACCAAACAAGACTAACCCTGGACAGTCAGAGGGGGAAGGGACTGGAATGAAAGTATCGGCTCAGGCGTATTCCCTAGAGTCACATCACGTCCCTGACTCGTCTGAAGACGTAGAAGGTAAGAAAATTTCGAGGACGAAATTTCTTTAAGGGGGAGAGAGTGTGAGAACCCGAAAAAGAAAAAAAAAGAAAAAAAAAAACAAAAAATCCGGTTTTACGGTTTTAGGGTTTTATCGGTTTCCGTGCGCACATTTTCTATATTTTCTTTATTATATTCATTTTATACATGTTTTATAAGTAAATATAGTATTTAAGTCATTTTTCTAGTATAAGTGAGTTCACGAGAGATTTGGAGCAAATAGCGGATGTGGGACCCGCTAGGGCGTTAAGTGAGAGAAATTCGGCCAATTAGGTTAAGTTGTGCAGTAAGGCATTTAATTACTGAGTGCTAAGAGATGATCAGAGGTTGGTTAGATGCTTAGTCATTAGTAAGCTAAAGGATAAGGAAAAGATCAAAAAAGGTGACACGTGTCGCATTTCTATTGGGCCAAGTTTTGCCTAACTTTCTTACAACTTTACTAAAGCTAAAAATTGACCAAAATCTTCTTCATTTCCTAAGCATCTTGGCCGAAATTTTTGAGGGAAAAAAGGAAAGAAGCCTTCAACTTTTCTTCCAATTTCTTGTCCAAATCTCAAAATCCAACCGATAAAACTTCGAATCTCTCCGTAGAAACAACTTATTAAGGGAGATCAAAGGTGTTTGTACAGTGATTTTGCAAAGAGAAGCCCTAAGTTGCTACCTTTCTTGGTGATTGAGGTATATTGCTTAGAACTTCAATTTTGTCCATAATAATTGCAAAGTAGTGGCTTATATCGGTTAAGGAGCTTAGTTTATGGATGAATTTGTGGTTTAAAGTAAAGTTAGGTGAATTTCTTATTTTCTTGGGAATTTTCTGTTTTCATATGATAATTATTGTTGGCTTGGATTGATGGCTTAATATGGTATAGAATTGAAGCTATTATGCGTTACTTGTGGTTAATTGCGGAAATTTCAGCTTTATGTGGAAAAATTCCAGCTTAGGGTTTCTATGGTAGTAATCTGCCCTGTTTTTGCACTGTATGTTCGACCTTGAGGGAGACCGAATTAGCCCTTGCTCAAAACATGAAAGTTGTAGGTATTTGAGTTAGCTAGCTACTGGTAACATTTCCGCTCAATCGGAGTACCGAAACTTGCGAAATGACCGAAATACCCTGACAGTTATAAGCTGCAATTCGTAAACAGTTTTGTGAATTCACCAGTTTGAGCTGCATTTTTCACCCTGATTCGTATCCAATTAGTTTTTTACCAAAACACAAGACTTGTAGCCCTATGTGTTAGCTTTCTAAATCCTCTGAAAACACGCTAAACAGAGTTGTGTAGCCTGAGTTATTGCCGGTTAAAGTCAGTGCTGACAACTAGACTGATCTTAAACTTTTGGATCTGTGATTGGCCAATTCGACTTAGATAAGCTATAAATTAGGTTAAGTGGCCTTCATAAAAGTTATTCCCCTCTGTCTTAGCTTCGAAATGGTATAAGGTTCACCCCGATTCGATAACCATAGCTCCGGTTGTGACTAAAATGCTACGAAATGCCAAATCTGCCGTTTAGTTTTGTCTTCAAAACTGATTTCCAATGATACTTTTGCACTTGAGTTGTACTGGGATGATTTTGGAGCCTATGGAAGGGCTATTATGGTAACCTTATTTGTGTGTGTTTCTGGGGGCTGATTGAGGAAAATAATGAAGCCATAAATGGCTGGAAATTTGGTAAACACAAAGGGCATGCTGCCCAATTTTCTAGACCGTTTGGTTCCTTCAAGTTTGAGTTGATTCTTGGTAAATGAACGGCTTTTAGGTCATTCAAGCCCCTAGTTCCCCCTATTACCTTTTCGTTCCGAAATCACGCTTTTGCAACCATGCATTCATAGTTCATTTGGATAGGCATAGGACTTGTAGTCGAGCCTCACTTGTGCATTTTGTTTACTAGAATTTGGGATGTGAAAACCTCAATTATTTACCTCGTTTATTTTAGGGTTTCTGGGCGATTAAAGTCATTTGGGGAAAACTTTTGAAGTAGCTGCACTTAAATTGGTGAGTGTACCATCCCCTTAAATTGGTGCTTATCTGATTCAACTGTACTTGCAACTTGATTATCTGTGACTTTGTATACTTCGTATGAAACGAGGGTGTACTTTATCACACTCGTTTCTCTCATCTGGTTATTCCGGTTCCTGTATACTGTATAAATCTGTATTTGTTCTCTGTATCTGTTATCTGTACCTGTTTTCTGTATTTGTTGATGTCGTTTGGAAAATTAAATCCAACGACCTTTCTGTTACCTCTGAGCTCAAATCCTGTGGCTAGTTATTCGAGTCGAGCCGGTAAAGGCCTGGTCGATTAGATAACGAACCACAGTAGTCTGTTTCTGAGAAATCCTTGGGTAATTGAGACTCTGGATTTTTGGTATACTCGAGTATTACCACCCTCTGTTCGGTTGAGGTGTTCGGGCCCGGTAAGGGGTATGTTTGGTGGACGGAATCGGTGTGAAAGTGGTGCTCTACTGGACGGGTTACTTTATTTGAAAGTTGACGGGGTGTCGACTACTATTTGATCAAGCTCCGGTGAAGCAATGGGAACTTTGGCTCCTGAGAGCCACCTGTATCCTTTCTCTTGGAAATGATTATTTATTTCCCTATCTGGTGTGTATAACTGCATGATTGATACGTGAAATGCCATGATTCATGACTACTTGTACTTATGGTACCTCATTGAGCGTAAGCTCACCCCTTCCCGTTATTTTTGTTTTCCTTACAGGAAACAACACTTTTGAACCGTGATTTGGAAGAAAGGGTTGAGCTAGTGTAAATGTTCTTTTGTTACACACTTTTGTAATCAAAACCCTAATTTTACTTCGAACAAGTATTTCCCTTGACTTGTAAAGTTCCAACGTATGTATATAAGTAATTATTCTTGTTTTCTCCGTATAATTGTTGAGGAATGTATGCCTATGTGTTCTTGATTTGGTAAGTTCCGATTGTTTGTTTTCTTCGGGTTCTATTGTGTGGAATCTAGGGTTTGTATGATTCGGCTTCGTAGTCCTGGCGAGAGCTGGTCAGGCGGTCCGCCAACCCCTTTGGTTCGCCTTAGGGGAAGGTGGGGCTGTCACATCAACAGTCAAAGTATTATACATTCAAAGGCTCATAGCAGTCATTTACATGATAACAGGACCAAAAGTACTAAGTACGAGCCTCAAAAGTGCAATTACAGCAATAACACACAAAACCCTAGTATAGGCGGTCAAAAGAAACTATACAACCGTCCAGTCACTACCTCCCCTGTGAGAACTCGAGGAAGAAAATCCGGTTTTAGGGTTTTATTGATTCGCGTGCGCACAAATTCTATATTTTCTTTATTATATTCATTTTACATGTATTTTATAAGTAAATATAGTTTTAAAGTCATTTTTCTAGTATAAGTGAGTTCACGAGAAAATTGGAGCGAATAGCTGATGTGGGACCCGCTAGTGCGTTAAGTGAGAGAAATTCGGCCAATTAGGTTAAGTTGTGCAGTAAAGCATTAAATTACTGAGTGCTAAGAGATAACTAGAGGTTGGTTAGATGCTTGGTCATTAGTAAGCTAAAGGATAAGGAAAAGATCAAAAAAGGTGCCACGTGTCGCATTTCTATTGGGCCAAGTTTTGCCTAACTTTCTTACAACTTTACTAAAGGTAAATTTTGACCAAAATCATCTTCATTCTTCAAGCACCTTGGCCGAAAATTGTAGAGAGAAAAAGGGAAAGAAGCCTTCAACTTTTCTTTCAATTTCTTGTCCAAATCTCAAAATCCAACCGATAAAACTTCGAATCTCTCCGTAGAAACAGCTTATTAAGTGAGATTGAAGGTGTTTGTGGAGTGATTTTACAAAGAGAAGCCCTAAATTGCTACCTTTCTTGGTGATTGAGGTATATTGCTTAAAACTTCAATTTTGTCCATAATAATTGCAAATTAGTGGCTTGTATCGGTTAAGGAGCTTAGTTTATGGATGAATTTGTGGTTTAAAGTAAAGTTAGGTGAATTTCTTATTTTCTTGGGAATTTTTCTGTTTTCATATGATAATTATTGTTGGCTTGGATTGATGGCTTAATATGGTATGGAATTGAAGCTATTATGCGTTACTTGTGGTTAATTGCGGAAATTTCAGCTTTATGTGGAAAAATTCCAGCTTAGGGTTTCTATGGTAGTAATCTGCCCTGTTTTTGTACTGTATGTTCGACCTTGAGGGAGACCGAATTAGCCCTTGCTTAAAACATGAAAGTTGTAGGTATTTGAGTTAGCTAGCTACTGGTAAAATTTCAGCTCAATCGGAGTACCGAAACATGCGAAATGACCGAAATACCCTGACAGTTATAAGCTGCAATTCGTAAACAGTTTTGTGAATTCACCAGTTTGGGCTGCATTTTTCACCCTGATTCGTATCCAATTAGTTTTTGGCCAAAACACAAGACTTGTATCCCTATGTATTAGCTTTCTAAATCCTCTGAAAACACCCCAAACGGAGTTGTGTAGCCTGAGTTATTGCCGGTTAAAGTCAGTGCTGACAACTAGACTGATCTTAAACTTTTGGATCTGTGATTGGCAAATTCGACTTAGATAAGCTATAAATTAGGTTAAGTGGCCTTCATAAAAGTTGTTCCCCTCTGTCTTAGCTTCGAAATGGTATAAGTTTCACCCCGATTCGATAACCATAGCTCCGGTTGTGAGTAAAATGCTACGAAATGCCAAATCTGCCGTTTAGTTTTGTCTTCAAAACTGATTTCCAATGATACTTTTGCACTTGTGTTGTACTGGGATGATTTTGGAGCCTATGGAAGGGCTATTGTGGTAACCTTATTTGTGTGTGTTTCTGGGGCTGATTGAGGAAGATAATGAAGCCATAAATGGCTGGAAATTTGGTAAACACAAAGGGCATGCTGCCCAATTTTCTAGACCGTTTGGTTCCTTCAAGTTTGAGTTGATTCTTAGTAGATGAACGACTTTTAGGTCATTCAAGCCCCTAGGTCCCCCTATTACCTTTTCGATCTGAAATCACGCTTTTCCAACCTTGCATTCATAGTTCATTTGGATAGGCATACGACTTGTAGTCGAGCCTCACTTGTGCATTTTGTTTACTAGAATTTGGGATGTGAAAACCTCAATTATTTACCTCGGTTATTTTATGATTCCTGGGCGATTAAAGTCATTTGGGGAAAACTTTTGAAGTAGCTGCACTTAAATTGGTGAGTGTACCATCCCCTTAAATTGGTGCTTATCTGATTCATCTGTACTTGCAACTTGCAACTTGATTATCTGTGACTTTTGTATGCTTCGTATGAAACGAGGGTGTACTTTATCACACTCGTTTCTCTCACCTGGTTATTCTGGTTCCTGTATACTGTATAAATCTGTATTTGTTCTCTGTATCTGTTATCTGTACCTGTTTTCTGTATTTGTTGATGTCGTTTGGAGAATTAAATCCAACGACCTTTCTGTTACCTCTGAGCTCAAATCTTGTGGCTAGTTATTCGAGTCGAGCCGGTAAAGGCCTGGTCGATTAGATAACGAACCACAGTAGTCTGTTTCTGAGAAATCTTTGGGTATTGAGACTCTGGATTTTCGGTATACTCGAGTATTACCACCCTCTGTTCGGTTGAGGTGTTCGGGCCCGGTAAGGGGTATGTTTGGTGGACGGAATCGGTGTGAAAGTGGTGCTCTACTGGACGGGTTACTTTATTTGAAAGTTGACGGGGTGTCGACTACTATTTGATCAAGCTCCGGTGAAGCAATGGGAACTTTGGCTCCTGAGAGCCACCTGTATCCGTTCTCTTGGAAATGATTATTTATTTCCCTATCTGGTGTGTATAACTGCATGATTGATACGTGAAATGCCATGAGTCATGACTACTTGTACTTATGGTACCTCATTGAGCGTAAGCTCACCCCTTCCCGTTATTTTTGTTTTCCTTACAGGAAACAACACTTTTGAACCGTGATTTGGAAGAAAGGGTTGAGCTAGTGTAAATGTTCTTTTGTTACACACTTTTGTAATCAAAACCCTAATTTTACTTCGAACAAGTATTTCCCTTGACTTGTAAAGTTCCAACGTATGTATATTAGTAATTATTCTTGTTTTCTCCGTATAATTGTTGAGGAATGTATGTCTATGTGTTCTTGATTTGGTAAGTTCCGATTGTTTGTTTTCTTCGGGTTCTATTGTACGGAATCTAGGGTTTGTATGATTCGGCTTCGTAGTCCTGGCGAGAGCTGGGCAGGCGGTCCGCCAACCCCTTTGGTTCGCCTTAGGGGAAGGTGGGGCTGTCACATCCCCTATCCTGTGACAGCCCCACCTCTCCCTAGGGCGTACCCTAGGATATCAGCGGACTGCCTGCCCAGCTCTCGCCAGGACTACTAAACGGTCACACACGCGAAACCAAGTGCAAAAGACCCTTAGATAGGGCGATTATATACATTCCCAACATATAATATCCATTACACATGAAGGACCATTTGCATATACATGTTGCCAAAATTCACAATCCAAAAGGGGATATTCAAATAAGATACATTTAGGGTTTCTACTGGCCGAGGAGCTAAACAAAGAAACAAAACTATTTCAATAGCTCAACTCGCTTCTCAAAATCAGGTATTTCCCAAAAATTTGCCTGTAAGGAAAACAAAGGTAACGGGGGTGAGCTTTCGCCCAATGAGGTACTAACAATCATACAGCCCCAGATTCACAAGTAACTAAGCTCAGTATACACAACCATCGCACATAGAATAAAAGTGCCGTAACAAGTTCAAATAAAAGGATACGGGTGGCTCTCAGGAGCCAGTTTCCCCATTTCAGATCTTGTTCGCATCCCGTTGACCCTCCGTCAACGCTTAAAGAAAGTAACATGACCGTAGACCCCACTTTACTCCCAGTACCTTCCACCGTACATTCCCCTTACCGGGCCCGAACACCTCACAGTGATTAAGAAGGTAATACTCGAGTATACCGTAGGGTCGAGGAGATACACTCCACTCGACAAACAGTGACCCTATGGTTGTTACCTAGTCGACCGGCCCTTGCTGGCTCGACTCGAGTAACTTCCACTAGGGCTTGAGCTCAGTTATCACAGTACAGTGGTAGGGCGCATGCCCATGATTCAAGTCATACACAGTGCAATTTCTCAAGTATATCGGAAAGCAGTTATACAAGTAAGAGAATGAGAGCGATAAAGTACACTCTCATCTCATGCACAGCTCACAGTCACTTAGTTCACAGTTTCAAGGACAAATAACCACTTAGGCATTTAAATCATGCAATAGTACACTCACTACTTCAAAAAGGTAAGTTCACAGATTTTCGTCCGGCGGATGCTTTGGATCACCCACACGTCCTATAACAATCAAGAAAATGCAATTGAAACTCAAATACGGGTCGAGTACCTCTTAAATAGATCCCTAGAGCAAAATTCAAATATAGCTTCAATCATGACTCAAAATGGAAAATATATCAAATTTAAGGTTAAAAGTTCAAGAAAGCCCTAAAGCTTTTCACATTCACCCATTCTTAACCTAGACTCACAAGACCCAAATTTTTCGGCAATCGGACAGCATTTCCCCTAGAATTTCAGCATTTCCACCCTACAAATAAGCACTCAAATCATCCAAACCAACCACAATCCACATATCAATCATAGGCTAGTAAATACACACCATTAGGGTCACAATACCCTTCAATCATAGCCAATTATAAACTAAATAGCCATCCATAAGAAAGCCCCAAATTGAAAAACCCTAAAGCTGAAATTTCCATAGAAAGCTGAAATTTTCCGCACAAAGCTGAAATTTTCCGCAATTCACCACAATTAACGTATAATAACTCCAAATTACACCATATTAAGCCATCAATCCAAGCCAACTATGATTATCATATGAAATCAGAAAAATTCCCAAGAAAATAATAAATTCACCAAACTTCACTTTAATCCACAAAATCATCCATAAAACAAGCTCCTTAACTGATATAAGCCACTAATTCACCATTATTATGGACAAAAATGAAGTTCCAAGCAAAATACCTTAAGCTTCAAGAAAGGTAGCAACTTAGAGCTTTCCCTTGCAAACAACTCCACAATCACCTTCAATCCTCCTTAGTAAGCTATTTCTACGGAGGAACTCGAAGTTTTATCGGTTGGATTTCAAGTTTTGGACAAGAAATTGGAAGAAAAGTTGGAGCTTTCTTTCCCTTTTTTTCCCTCAAAATTTCGGCCAAGAGCATGCAAAAATGAAGATGATTTTGGTCAAATTAAGCTTTTGGTAAAGTTAAAGGAAAGTTAGGCAAGTTTAGTCCAATAAGAACGCGACACGTGGCACTTTTGGATTTCTTTCTTATCCTGTAGCTTACTAATGACCAAATATCTAACCAACCTCTAATTATCACTTAGCACCTAGTAATTTAATGCCTTACTGCACAACTTAACCTAATTGGCCGAATTTCTCTCACTTAACGCACTAGCGGGTCCCACATCCGCTATTCGCTCCAAATCTCTCGGGAACTCACTTATACTAGAAAAATGGCTTACGAACTATATTTACTTATAAAATATATGTCAAATGAATATAATAAAGAAAAAAAAAATGTGTGCACGAAAATCGATAAAACCCTAAAACCCAAAAATCGGATTTTTGTCTTTCTCGAGTTCTCACATATCCTGTCGATGTACAGTAGTCAAAATCCTCCACAAAAGTAACCTAATAATGCAGGCTTAGTCCGTGGCGGGACTAGCTGACCCCTTATCCTCGGATGGGTCAGTTTCCGGCCCAGAACCAACTTGAGAGGCCTCGTCACTCGCCTCCCCGATCAGGTCATCACAATAGTTGAGAATGGACTCCGCTCTAGTCCTCACCTTCATTGCCCTAGTGACCATGCGCTCCTGAGCTTCCCCAAGCTGTGCGCAAAGGTCGTCTACCCGTTCTTGGCCCTCGACCACCTCGTACTCCAATTCCTTAATCTGCTCGGCTTGCATTTTGTTAGTTTCCCTTAGCTGCTTCACTTCAGCTTCGAGCCTAGCATTGTCCTTGGCTAACTCCTTCCTTTCCTCTACCACGGACAAAACCACAGTATTAGGGTAGGCATAAGTATGGCGGCACTCGCAACGCCGATGGCGATTAGCCGGACTCCAACGTACAGTGGCCCCTCTTGGCCGGATCTGGTACTTAATCATAGGGAGTACTCCACAGGGCGTCTCCACAGCTGGGCTATCACTAGGGCCACTATGTCCGTCCATCCTACATCAAGGATAAAGAAAACTTAAGTACTCTTAAGGGAGATAACTAATTATAATCCTTAAGTACGAAATTTACTAACTTGCCCAGGCCAATTCAAATCTAGGCTCTGATACCACCTGTGACAGCCCCACCTCTCCCTAGGGCGAACCCTAGGGTATTAGCGGACTGCCTGCCCAGCTCTCGCCAGGACTCGGTCGATCAAAGAACTAGTAACTCAAAACATTCAGTGGAATAACTTCAAGCAAATGGTATAAAACCCTAGAAAGTAAATAGTAGACAAGCCAACTGTCCAACTTAGAAATACACTAAAAGTCTCACTTACTACTCCATACTACAGTTACAAACATGAGTCAAACTTATAGATTCAACCTTACAAGAGTCGTAAGTAGAATTCTCTTAAACAAAAGATTACAAATTCAAGTAGTGTACAACTAAGGAAAACCTTGATCAAAAGTTCGTTCCGGATCTGTTAAGGAAAACAAAGGGAGTGGGGTGAGCTAAAGCCCAGTGAGGTTCCTAATATAAGGCAAGTACGCACGTAATCAATTAAGAGCATAAAATAGTCAAGTAAATATTGTGCAATACAATAATAATTAAACCACAGTTCAATTCAAGGATACGAGTGGCCTTCAAAAGCCAAATTCCCTCAAGCTTGATCATTCTGGGGCCCGTTGACTCTCCGTCAGCGTTTGCATTTAAGAAATATACGGTCCGTAGATCACCACTTTCTCCATTCTCCAACCACCAGTCAACCCCCTACCGGACCCGCACTCCATAACAGTGGTTAGGTAATACTCGAGTATACCAATTTCTAGTGAGCAGTGAACAGTCCCTAAGGTTTACCGGCCTTCTCGACCAAGCCCTTACTGGCTCGATAGAACCGGTTCGCCTATGAGGTAGGGTACCCCAAACAGTGGCAATAGTTGAAGGGATATCACCCAACAACTCAAGTACATTCATATACGGAGAATCACATCTCACACATTCACATATAGAGAATTCACATCTCATAGTAACAGTATACAGAGCCTTAGTAAAAAGAAAAAGAAAAGGGCGAGCGCGATAAAGTACACGCTCGCTTCCATTTTTATCAAATCAGGGTTTGGCTCACACAGTAGTAATTCAAGTATTCAGTTAGTTCACATAAGCAAGTAGCAGGTAGTGGAACACTCACCTGTCAAGCAAAGCAGTAGTCAAACGTCAAGTCGTGCGGTTACGTTCACCGCCGTTCCCCACTCCTAGGGTAAACGAGTGAAAACGTTAACGATTAGGTTTAATTCCAAGCAATAATGAGCTCATTAAGTGACTAAGTGAGTGAGTAATCCTACTCAATTCACCATGAAATTTAGGTCTAAAATACAGTAAAAGTTCATGAGAAAACAAGTTTAACGAGTGCAAGAAAGTTGGCCAAGAGAAAAGTTTTATTCAAGTTTGCATAGGTTCTTCGCGGGTAAACCGTCGCGCCCATGCAGTCCCGGTAAAACGGCTATAACTCTCTGTAGGAAGGTCAGAAGTAGGTACCGTTAGTGTCGTTGGAAACTAGACTCGAAGGGCTTTCCAACGGTACCTTGTACACTTTCTAGTTGGTCTCCTAGAAGAAACAGTAGCTCGGGAAAGTTGGCTGATTTTCCAACCCTGGATCAGTTTCAAACCCTACCAAATGCAAACTAATTCCTCATGCTATCTTCATTTGTTTTGGTTCAAATTCACCCAAATCAGTCCTCTAATGTTCATATAAAGGGAGTTAAGTCACTTGGTACCATTTGAGCTCAAAATACAACACATAAACATGCACACGGGTTCCATAACAAGCTAGTTATCTTGCAAAGGCTAAACCAGTCCACTAATGGTCCTTCTAGCCACTTTACTTGTTCCAAATTCATTTCAATTCACACATGAACTTAACCAATCTCTAGCCAAGTTGGTTAAGCATGCTTAGGGTCTAATTAAACCACAAAAATCAAAGAAAAACCCTTCCTACAAAGGCCGGTCAGCCATGGTACAAAACAGTCCACAATTTCCCCAATCATGTCACCAATCTTCATCTTCTATTGATTTGCACTTAAACCACATATCAAGTATAAATCTAGCTTAAAGGAGGTTTTAAAACATGTAAATCCATCATAAACAACCATGAACAAAGGGTAAACATTTCATCAAACACTTGGTGGGCATACTTTCTACCTCAATTTCCTCTTGCTTAATTCAAGAGTTCAACCCAAAATTTTGTCCAAACAACATGTAATTTGCCATGGAAACCTCAAATACATGTTAAAACACTATAAAACCAAAATTTAAGGATTACTTACCTTTCTTATATGAAGCTTAGAACACCAAATCAAC
The DNA here is from genome assembly GCA_023065735.1 of Coffea humblotiana. Lineage (NCBI taxonomy): Eukaryota > Viridiplantae > Streptophyta > Magnoliopsida > Gentianales > Rubiaceae > Coffea > Coffea humblotiana. Next base: position 33,438,339 of record CM041213.1, on the reverse strand, counting down.
CAACCAATTGAAGCGTTGAAGCTTGAATCTAGTACCAAGATTGGAAGGAAAACTTTCACTAAGTTGCAATCTTTCTCTTGGATTTGTTTTGCTCTAAGTTGCTAGTGTTTGAAAGCTGAAATTTTTGGAGCTCTCTCTCTTCTTTTCTTGTCTAGAATTTCGGCCAAAGGGGGGTTAATAAGAGGGCCAAAGTGTTTTAAAATATTAGCTAACCTTTAGTCAAACAAAAGCTTGGTTAGGGTTTTGCCACATAGCTCAATTCTTGTCCATAATCTCTCTTGATCTTTTGACTAATGCTAATTCCACCCTTCCAAGTGTACCAATTCTTAATTAACAACCCTAACCTATCTTTTAAAGTCCTTAATACAAAACAAAGCCACTTGGAAACAAATGATTGGTGGATTATTAAAAATCAACTCAAGTAACTATTTTTCTTCAAGTAAAAGGAATAAAATGCAATGCATGAAAAATGTTGTAATACATGGGAAATGTCATGCAATGGTATATAATAAGTGGTCTAAATCTTAGAATAAAGCATGTATTTAGGGGAAATTAGGGTTTCAAGTGAGGGTTCTCACATCTATCATGACCGAGATTGGAAAAAAATTTCCGATCAGTTTCTTCCTTGAGTTGGTTGTAAATTTTCAATAAGCTGACCAAGGCTACTTTGTAGCTTCATGACTATGAATTGCCTATCTAGTTGGAACGTGGGAGTGAAAGGAAAGATTTAAGGAATAAAATGATAAAATTTTAGGAAATCTTACATATTAGCTACCTGGTTGCAAAACTACATTCATAGGCAAATAAGAAATTTAAACTAGAAAACTAATGAGTTATTACAAATTTAAATCATAGATAGCTTAGAATTTGGTTCGGAATTAAAAAAGGGAAGGATGAAAAGTTTATTCACTTTCACCTTAGAATATAGAATAAGGAATGGTGTAATTTCACCTTAAAACTTTATAAATTATAACCTTGGAAAAAATATATATCTCTTGGTTAAAATGATCAATAAGTATTGAATATAAACTAAAACATGACTTTAAAACGGTTAACGTATAAGGTAACAAATAATAAAATCAATAAGTTTCAAAAATAAAATGATGAATAAATATTGAGAACCTTATATTTGTCTTTTAAGGTCAAACTTGATTTTAATAATTTAAATAATAGGATAACAAATAATAGGTGAATATCTACAAATTATAATTTACTTCGAAATTATGAACTTGTCTCAGGAAGTAGCTGCGAGCCAGGAAACAGACCCGAGGCTCGAGAGTAAATTATTTGAATAATTGGGTGAGTGTTTTCTGAATTTATGTGTTTAACTGTTTATGTGTATCTAAGTGAAATTATGTGACAAATGTGCTTATCATGAATTATTACTAAATGATTCATTGTAAAGTGTATCTCAATTGTCCCTCGCCTTCTAAGTCGAGGGTGTACGTTATCGCACTCAGCTTAGTTGAGCTTGAAGGTTGATAATTGATGAAGTGATATTGTAAGTGTGCATGACTGTAAGCTGTGTGTGTACTTTATCACACTGGCTGAACTGGGCCCCAAAACCCTCTGTTCAACGGACTATTCGAGCCAGCAAAAGGGCTTGGTCAGGTAGGACGGTAGCTTTGGGTAAGTGTTTCGGTATATTCGAGTATTACCACACTGAGATTTAGCTCAGCCCTTTTAGCTTTGTTTTCCTTACAGGAGTTGTAGATTGAAAAGTGACTGGATGGAATTGGAAAGTTATTTTGGGAAGATCCTTCACTGTGTGTATATATTGTAGTCATTTTTTCTTTTGTAATTTGAGACGGTTGAATCTTTTGTTTTGAGTTGGTGTAATATTAAGAATGGATGTTTAGAACATATGTTGTGTTTCTTTTATTGGACGAATTTATGTTTCAAGCTGATTGGAGTTGTACTTAAGAGTGAATGTTCAGTTGTTCAATGATAATGTTATCTCTGAAGTTAATGTAAGTGGGTGAGTCCTGGCGAGAGTCAGGCAGGCGATCCGCTAACTTTTAGGGTACACCCTAGAAGAAAGTGGGGTCGTCACAAAGGTGAAATCATGTACTTGAATATTTTCATCACTTGATTGGTCATGATACATTGCTAGATGTCAATCTTAATTTATAGAATAAATGAATTGATTAGTTGAATCAATGATGAATTAAATGTTTTTTTAAATGTATCTAACTCTAATATATTAAGAGTTATAATTTGTACTCATTGTTGATAGGTATGAGAATCTAATGGGTCATATACATTAAGAACAATTTTAGTTAGATTCAAAAAAAATTTCAAGCAGGGACCTGAATGATAAATTTTAATAATTTATAGTTTAATATGTAAGACAAGTTAAATATTCTTAAACATGAGTTGTATTAAAAGATAGAAACTAAATCTAAATAGAAATAGGTTCTCCAATTTCTGTATGGATTTAGTTAACTTATTTGTCTATAAATCTTCTCATAACTTAAACTAACATGACATATAGCATCAGTTTTAGTTGTGCGAGGTTTTAGAGTAAATCTAGAGCGAGAAAGGAAAAGGAATTAGGCCAATTCACGAGAGCTCAAGTCAGCTCTCTCTCCTCCTCTTGTGGCCTAACCCTAGGTTCTTCACGAATTAGGGTTTTTCTTCATCCATTCTTCTATTAGCTTGTGTGCTAGATCTTAGTAGCAAATTAGTATTTTTCTAATTTAAGCAATTTTTTCTTTTAAGTTCAAGTTAAGGAAGTTTGTGTAGATTACTATTAGAAACTAAACACAAAAAGCAATTTCAAGTGAATTTTGCTAAGGACTTCACTCATGTTCTTGCATTAATGTTTAGAAAGATTTGTTGCAACTTATGACGTAATCTTTTAAAATTAACTCTAGTCATATGAAATTAATCAAAAGAGGATATACTAAAGGAATAAAAAATGTTAAAATTGTCCTTGTGCTTACCTAGTTGTATTATTTATTATAGTGGTATCAGAGCCAATTTTGATTTATTTATGTGACAAATTTATTAATTTTCATGAATGTTGATTTGATCAAGTTTATACATCTTGAAGAAGAAGATTGAGTTTTTCTTGATCAAAGATTTTGTAAAAATCATTTTACAAATTTTTGAAAGTATTAATTTTTCTTCTCAAATATGACTTTTTCATGGCTGGAAATTATAATTATGTTATACAAAAATAACAAAAATTTTCCATCAAAGTTCTCGATAAGTTTTTGACAAAAATCTTGAACGTAACCTCTAGTTTTTGAGCATCACATGGTTTTTAATTTTTACCAAAATTTTGGCTACCATTCTTCATGCAATTTTCCTTTAATTTGTCTTCAATATGTTTTAAATCTTTGATGAAAATATTAGATAATTAAAACTTTCAAAATCATTTGAAAAATTCAAGAAAAATTACATGCTTCATGAGATGTGAGGGTCCTTTCTTCACAAGACTATTTTAATTATTATTGGGCTGATTTGATATTGTTTTCTCATTATGAGATGATTATAATATATTATTTTGTCATTAGAAACAGTTTAAAAAATTTGGTGCTAAAAGAACAAATTGAAAAACTAATGAAAGTTTCGTAGGAAACTAGTTTCCTTGTGGAGTGAGGTCTCTAATTTGGATCAATTGGTTTTGGTGACTCAATAGAATTTGGAAACTACTAAAATTTTAATATGATTAAAATTAAGAAAGTTTTTGAATACTTTGTTTTTAAATAAACAAAATTTCAATTGCCTAGGATTAAAATGATCTTGTGCCAAATCCATCTAGATTAAGGTTGGATCCAACACCAAATCATGGGCAGAATGGTACCCTAGTCACCCAACATTATGAATTGGTGTAGGATGTGTTGAACTCTGGTTGGATTCTTGAATGGATCCACTGCAAGGTGTATACGAGGCTAGATCATCTGAGGAATCAAAACTATATCTAGGGTAGGATCCATCCTTAATTTTGAACTTCCAAAAATGGAAACTTTAAATAGTTTAAAGTTTGACCATCTGATGATTAGAATTAGATAAATATTTTATTACATTTTCATTTATTATTCTACTATATGAATGCATGATAGATGGTTATGCATTTGGATAAATGCGATTGTGAATAGTTGAATGTATAAATGACTTTATTGGTTTGTTAGTGGTACCTCTGAAATATGGTCTGTGTGTTTGCCTTCTCTAAAACTTCTTAATATAAATTCTCTTTGCATCTCACTCCCCTTGAATATAATTCAAAGTTTTTCTCATGATTATTTAACGTATTTTATTAGGGGTAGGGAGAGGGTGATAATCTAAATTGTTGACACTAGATATACATATATAATGTCCAAAGAAAATGGAGATATAATCAATTGTGATGAGCATACAAAAGGTGATCAAGTGTGGAGATACTTATTGTCTCTTAATTTGATCATCTAGTTTTCTTTTGGTTCAAAGAAATTAGTTTCGAAAGAAAAGTCTATAATCACTCATGTTTAGTTAATAGTATTAATATTATTTGTTTATGCTGATGAATGACTTTGCATGCTATATTTGATGAGACCAAATTATATTTCTAAAATTCCTTTAAACAAATATTAAGTCAAGACTTAAGTTACCTACCAATTATGAAGTAGTTAAGACAAATATTCTTGTTCAATGTCAACTTTTTGAGTACGTTCAAAGTTGTTGTACCTAGATGAGTTCTAACTAGGAGGTGTGATTTAAGAACAATGGTTGACTCCATTAAAATTTATAACTTGTTGAGTAGATTCCAGATTATTAAAATGTTAGATGTTACGGCTGAGAAACACATATGATGTGCTTATCAACAGTTAATAACTCAACTAGCTACAAGTTCCAAGAAATGTAATTGGTAACAAATATCTACCTAATTGAAATTATTTTAGCTTATTAAATACACTTGAGATCAGAAAAACTAAATAGAATTCTAACCTACAATGATTTTTGAATATTTAAATATATATAAGTTAGTTATAGATTTACATAAATAGTGGAAGCAAAACTAAAATTATTTTGTGTCATTTTCTTGGCTTTGTTATACATAAATAGCCATTCTTATTTGGACTAATCTTTCCTACAGAGCTAGTGCACACATTGACGGGGTTAGATGTATGTCATATCATCTTTTTTTTCATTTTTTTATATAACGACGTCAAATTTTATTGATGAATCCGAAAATACAAAGACACATAAGCGTAAACGAACGTCATTGAACTCTTGCCCGAAAGCTATGAAAACCTAGTCTATCCAGCCTAACATCACCACGAATCATAGGAGGTAAATCCGCAAAAGCATCAAACAAACAATCATGTTCTAGCACAACCCCTACATTAGTGAATCTGTCAGCTGCCCTATTTGCCTCCCTATAACAATGCATGATAGCTCGGAAGTGGTTTCGAAAGACTAGTAACTCATCTAGATCCTGTTGCAATCTCCATGGACAGGCATATGATCCCTGAATCATCTTTATTAAAACAAGGGAATCAGATTCAATATGCAACTCATTAAATCCACGAGCAATGCACTGCCGCACCCCAAAAAGCATCGACTTAAGCTCCGCATGCAAGCTTGTCAGGTGCCCAAAGAAACACGAATAGCCAAATACAAATTCACCTCGCACATCACGTAGCAATCCACCCCCACCACTTACATCGGGGTTTCACTTCGAACACCCGTCCGAATTTATTTTGAAACCCATCATTGGAGAAAGCCATATCTAATTGGGGTGACTAAGAAATCCCTCTACCGGCCATCCAAAAAAGAATACATAGCCTGCCACGAAGTGAACAGGCCCTTGAATTCCGAAAATTGTGCTTGAAACAAGTCAGTTAGCTGCTAAAAAAATTTGCCTCACAACCCTCTCATACCCAACCCTCTTTGCAACAAACGTCACACTATGCCTTGTCTTCCATAACTCCCAGCAGATTAAGGATGGAAGGATGCGAAAAACATAAGCCAAATATTTCGTCCTCAAAGGCCTCAGCCACCATTTTAACACTATGTGACGAACTGTGAGTTTCGAAGAAGCCGCTGTATCATATATCTTAAAAAAAACCCCAAACGTATCTAGCCAACTCACTAGTGCAAAAAACGCACTTGGAGAGGCCTTGTACCCCAAATCTTCGCAACACCGGCATGAGAGGAAGCTTGAAAGACAGCAACCTCAACATGAAGAAGGAAACTTTAATGGGGAGATTACCATACCAAATACAAGAGTTCATCCAAGAAAGACCTTCTCATGGGGTCGTAAGCTAATGCAACTGTAAATTCACTGTCATTAGTTCGCTGCCATACAAACGATCAGGGCCTTGACCAATCGGAGGTGCCAATTGGAACACTTGCTGAACCACCTCCACCCTTAGCAAGTCATGAAGCATCCTGTCATTCCATTCCCCATTCACCACAAAATCAGCCACTCATGGAATATCTCCACCTTCTGACATAATGCCCTTGTCCCATCCAATTGTCGTGCCAGAAGTCCATCGAGCCTTCCCTGACAATCCAAGCTAGATGCACCTCTGCTACACTTTACACTGCACGTAATCTCCGCCAAGTATAGGACCTAACCGGACCATCCTCTACCAAACATGGGTGTGAGGCCCCACAATATTTTAATGACATGAACTACGCCCAGAGTGACCCCTGCTGTCTAAACTTCCATCAAAGTTTAACGGACAAGGCCACAAACACATCATGCATGCTACGCATGCCTATCCCACCCTCACAATAAGGCTGACACAAGTCATGCCATCTGAGCCAATGAAGTCTAGACCCAAATTCCGATGATCCCTACAAAAAATCTGCAAAAATTTTCTCCAATTCAAAGAAGACTCCTTTAGGAGAAGATGCTGTTGCCAACAAGTGAATAGGCATTGATGCTAACACACTCTTAATTAACAAAATTTTATGCCTAGTTGATAAAATCCGATGCTTCCACGACAGGACCCTATTGGCAACTGAAGCACATATGTCGGCAAAGTACGCCTTCTTCCTTTTGCCAACATATAATGGGGACCCAATATACTTAATGGAAAACTCCCGTCTATTGAATCCCGTTATTTGACCTATCAACCCCTGCCGTTGAGTTGATAATCTAGGGTGTACCAAGAAACAACTCTTCTACTGATTAACCTTCTGACCTGAGGCTACACAATAGTCCGTTAGCACCCTCATCATTAATCGCAAAGATGTTTTCAACCCACTAGAGAAAATCACCACATCATCAGCATAAGATAAGTGAGTGATGATAGGACATTTCGGTGGAACTTTGAAAGGAATGAACCTTCGCAGCAGCAGCAGCTCATTCAATGATCTAGATAACCCTTCTGCCCCGAGCACAAACAATGCTGGCGAGATTGGATCACCTTGCCTCAGACCTCGCAAGGACTTGAAGAAAGCCTGCGGAAATCCATTGATAATCACCGAAAACCAAACATTCGAAATTAGCCTCCAAATCATGTCAATCCATGTCTCGCTAAAACCAAACCTGTGGAGGACTTGTAGGATAAAACACCAGGACACCCTATCGTATGCCTTCATCATGTCCAACTTAAGCACCACATTACCTACCCGATTCGGCTTACTCATATCTAACAATAACTCCTGGGCTAACAAAAAATTATCCGAAATCTGCCTCCTCTTCATAAACCCGCTCTGTTGTGGAAAGATGATACGCAGGAGAACCTTAGCCAGCTGCTCAGACAACACTCTAGAAATCACCTTGTTAATGAAATTACACAAGCTAATTGGCCGATATGGCATGAAATCTTGGGGTACTGAACCTTCGGGATCAAGACAATGGAAGTAGCAGACATACTCGTTGGCAATTTTGCCCCACAAAAGAAGCTAATGATCGTTGCTTGGACATCCCCAGCAATGACCTCCCAAGCAAATGTGAAAAATTTCCCCATGAATCCATCCGGACTGGCTGCACTATTCTCGTCAATCGAGAATATCACCCTCTTGATTTCTTCCAAAGAAGGGATCTCTGTCAACATCATATTATCTTGGTCATCAAACTATCCTCAGGATCACCTGCAAAATATCATATGAAAAAGGAGGTGATTCGGCCATGAACAGCTCCTGGAAAAAGCCACTGCTGCACTACAAATCTGTGATTCCGATTCCACCCATTCACCATCCTCCTTTCGAATCCGACGAATAATAGCTTGTCTTTCTTCTCCTCTATAACTACGTGAAAATACCTGGTGTTTCGATCTTCATCAGCCAACCATTTAATACGCGCCTTCTGTCTCCAAAACTCCTCCTCAATCGTAAATGTTCTCCTTAGTTTAGCGCGTGCTTCTTGTAGCTTTAGGAGAGTGTGATCAGCCGAATGCGAATCAAATGCCATTTCCGCCTCTAACACCTCCTGTTCTGCACCCCGAGCTGATGCAAAAATATCTCCAAAAGAGTTTTTTGACCATGTCTGGATGGCCTGCTTAATGAGATGCAGCTTCTCTGACAAGAGGCGCAACGATGATCCAGTACAAGGTTGCGAACACACTTCCTTGATCACATCTAGAAAACCATCCTTAAGCATTCAAGCATTTAAAAACCGAAAAGGTTTTGGCCTATCATCCAATCTAGTGGATGCAAACACTAATATCGGGGAGTGGTCCGAGAGATCCTGACCCAAATGTTGCATCATAATATTGCTCTCCATACATAACGCATCAGCATTCAGCAATAACCTATCAGGCGTTTCCAGACTCAAGCTCGCCCCTGCCTATTATTACAGCAAGTAAATTGTGAGCCAGAAAATCTTGTATCACTGACACCCCCCAAGGACATAAAATTCAGGAACTCAACACCCTCATTAACTCGAAAAGGCAAGCCCCTCTCTTTTTTTCTGCATTCAAAATGACATTAAAATCACCAACAATGAACCAAGGCATCTCACTTGACTTATCCAATAAGAGATCAACACATAAATTCTCCCTCTCTAGAGTTGTACATTTAGTATGAACCACAGAGAAACACACGGTCCCTGGAAATAACCTGGATTGCACTTGGATTCACAAGTGCTGAACGAATTCACCAACCGCTTGACACCTAAACGAATCTTGATAGAAAATCCACAGCGTTCCCCACTGATTTACAACATAACCATCCATACCTAACTTTAATCTAATGCTATCAATACTATGTACGTCAGCCTTTGGTTCGCAAATTGCCACTAGCTGCAATGAATATAACCTAATAAGTTTCCGAAGTCATCTCAAATTGGGGGTATGAGAGATACCCCTAATGTTCCAAAAGAGCATGTTCATCATCACACAAAGGAGTTACTAGAGGAAGATGACTTAGAGCGTAAGGTTTGATCCAAGGGGAACTTCACACGAATTCCACGCTGCTTGGCTAAGATAGAAACTTGAAATCCATCCGCCTGCCTTCCCAGGTCTACCACCACTTTAAGGTCAATCATCGAATCCAGATTTAATGCTTCAACTATAGAGGTCCTTTTCCTAACATGATGCACTGAAGAATCATCTCGGGGAGACAAATCACCAGATCGCTGCTGGACATTCATAATCCCGTCCACTACATCACAAGCACCACCTGAGCCCGACACTACTTGCATCTCTGTGCCAAATAGCATCCTCTCGATTGGGACATTATTCATTTCCATTTGATCAGTAGCAGGCTGTTCATTCGACGGGGCTTGGGACGCGCCCTTACCAGGCTGTAGCACTCCCCTGGCTGTAACATCGTTTCCCAAACTGACTCTACATTTCCCAGAGGTTTAGAAGACAGGCCAAGGTTCTGCGCAGCACCATCCCTCACCTCCGTCACCACTGCATTGGACTGCCCTGCCATATCTGTTGCCTCCTCCCCAGTCGGCCAATTCAAAACTCCACCACTATTACCCTTGCTTGACTCCTTCGACCAATACTCCAAGTGAGATTTCTACAATGCGAGCTGCCATACTGGCCCATTGGGCTCCCGCAACTCTAAGTTTAAAACATGGCAGACCCTCTCATCATGCCCTTGCTTAAAACAGTGGGAACAATAGCTGGAGATATTTTTTGGAATGAAATTCTGCCAAAATCCCCTTGATTACCGTTCCCTATCCAGACTCTAGAAGGTCTCGGCTTAAGTAAATCCACTTCTACGCATACTGTAACACTCAGTCATGAGGCAGCCAAAGTAGAGGCAATCAATCAATAATGGAAATCCTAACACAGAGGCAATTTGAAAGAGAGCCTTCTTGTGGAAGAAGTGAATGGGTAACTTCGGAAACTGGAACCATACAGGAGCGATTGAAGGTACACTATCAACATGAAAAGCAGGAGACCACTTGAAAACTCTCATCGGAAAGCCAGCAACATACCAGATATTCCGAGACCAAATACGATGAAAATCCACTTCGTTCTGTAGATTAATCAAGACATGTCTTGAGTCCAAAAGACCCACCGGCGCCACTTCTTTCAAGTCCAGTGCTAAGAAGAATTTCCTCAACTCCTCCAATCTTGGTCTCCCCTTGGAAAATTTTCCTACAAGAGCAAGTCGATAAGGACCCAACAAGGAATCTATTGCATCCTTTGAAAGTCGAGGGCAGGCTCCCCCTTATGGGTGGTAGACGCAGCCCTAATCGAAATACCAGGTTAAGATGATTAGGACGAGAATAGTTCTGAAAAAGACTTCCAAGCGACAATTGGGTGAGAAACCCTGTGAGGACCCGAAAAAAAAAGTTTTCTTATTTTTATCGTATATTACTGGCTTATTTAAATATTTATTCACCCGTTTTCTCCGAATAATTTATTTCAATCATTTTAAACCCATTTACATGAAAAAATGTCTCACTTACATTTTTAAAACGTCCCATTAGCAAATTTAATTTTTCGGAGGCTTGTATAGTAAGGAATAATAAGTACACGTTTTTCGAGATAAAATTCGATCCGATAGTGCAATAATCGTGGAGATTTGAGGACTCATGTTTATTCTTAAAATAGTTCTTTTTATAATTATTTACCTTAGAGTTAGTTAATTATATCACCGTTACATAAATTTCTTGTAAGTTTCACTTTATCGCGCGCGAATCGGAAATTCGCGTAAATCGAGCCAGAACGGGTAAATGGAGATTTAAGAAACTTATATTAGACCACTAAGAGTGAATAATTATAGTGTTAAAGGAATTACATTAGAGGTTTAGTGCACAAGTGAAACAAATCCGAGAGAAAACGGACACGAAACGCACGCGCGCGAGCACTATTCTCAGTTGACTTTTGTAGGAATTTGGTCACAAAACCCTCAAGCTTCTTCAAGAAGCTTCACCACACAACAAACCTCTCTTTTCTCTCTCATCTTGGCCGGCCAACCTTCAAGGGAAGAGGAAGGGAAAAAGCTTCACTCAATCTTGCAAATTCTTACTCCAAATCCTTCACAAATCATCACACAACTTCCATATAACTTGGAGAGCAACTTAAGCTTGGTGAAAGGCTCCTTCTTGCGATTTTTCTTGGAGCTTTGGTGACTAAAATTTCTGGTTTTTCAAGAGCTCAAGAGGTAGCTTTCATCTCCATGAATCCTTCCATTTTTTCTTCAAAGTTGGAGCTTGATTGCAAGGGTTTCCTACCCTAAGCATGGATTAGGCTAGCAAACTTGAGGTGTTTAATTTTTCGCTTTTATTCCTAGGCTAGCTGACTTGGGGTGAACTCTAGGTAGCTGCCTTGAGGATTAAATGCTTGGTTTGTGTTGTTTATGTGTTAAATGAGATGAACTACGGTTGGAAATGGAGAGAAAATTGAGAAAAGAGAGAAACTAGAGCTGGCCGAATCTGTCCAATGCTTTTCATACCTGTCTTTCGAATTTGTGTGGGTTGTTTTGCTGTGAAACTGATGTATATATGTTGTATATGGTGTGTAGAAAGTTTCTACCAAAAATCATTTGAATTGATTGAGCAAAATCTGAATTTTTGAAACTTGAAGAAATCTGGAAAATGTGTTCGGGGCATCTGAACAGTGTCGCTTTAATCAAACATATCTCTTTGTACAGACGTAAAACTTGAGTGCCGTTTATGGCATTTGAAACTATACATTTTTAGCTTTCCAATGGTATAAAATACACCATCTAGTTCGAACTGAGTGATCCGTAGTGATTCACCAAAGTTTCCTGTTCTGTTCTGTTGTTCTGTTCGAATGGCAGTGAGAAGCTGCGACTTGTCGCTTGAATTCGAAGTACCTATGAACTGATTTTCAAAACGACTTCTTCTGATGAAATGTAACCTTTTGAATCTAGTTTCCAAAGCCACTGACCATTCTCAATTTCAAGTTGTATTGAGTGAGATATGGTTCAATTTTCAAACTGCGGCAAAGCTGGAAAACTCTTCCTTCTTGCTAGCTGACCGGTCTAGTTTAACTTGGGATGTTTTGTTTCGAAAATCTTGATGTCCATTGCTTGTCAAATACTTATGAAATGTTTCTTGGACCTTGGTTTCAAAAATGAATCAAATTGGAGTTGATCTCATTGGGCAAAATGTTTGAAAAGGAAAGAAAACCAAAAAGACAGATTTGCTTTGGGAAATTTCTTGAATTTTGGTAGTTTTGTTAACTACCTTCCCGTATGAGTTTTTGTGTGAAAATTGATAGTGAATCAGTACTCATATGGAATATGGTGTGTACCAAATTTGGTGTTATTCTAAGACCATTTCGATACCCAACTGAAATCCCAAAGTTTGTTTTCAAATCTGGAAAATTCACAGAACAGTCTTCAATTTTGGCCAACTTTGAGCTGCTATATCTTGATGCTCAAAACTCCAAATCTAGTTCCGTTTGTTGTGTTTGAACCCTTGATTGCAATTATTATTGTGTTACAAATTTCAGAGGCTAGTTCACTTTTTGTGAATTTTTCCGAATTTCCAAAGATTGCCAAAAAACATGACTGAAACTGCCTTGTTTACTAGATCAGCCACTTTGAGCTGAAAAATGATTGTCTTCCGTTTAGAGTCTTTGAAAAGTGTCTTCTAGGAACTTTTAGTAATTTGAAACAAGATTCCAACTGTATAATATTTTCTATTTTTGGACCTACAGAGTGCAAGTTCTGATTTTCCTAAGTTCGATGTGTAAAACTGAAATTTTCCAACTTAATGAGTAATGAGTTTTTGGAAACTTTTCTCTACCCTTTGCTAATGATTGATCATTTTAAACTCGATTTCATGGAGGAAATCAGTTTTTCTTGTATTAATAAATCATCACTTTTGAACTTTTATTTTGAGTGATTAAGGTTCTTTGTTTAAGGTATCGACTAGTCTAAATGAGTGTACCTTCTTTCTTGATTAATACGTGATTGTGAGTGAGAAATACTTGTTAATTGTTCAGGCGTTCAAGGAGATTTCGAAGGGAATCTCGGTGTGGACACTTAAAGCTTTGTTTGCTCACTTATTTTGAATCAGTGAGTGTCAAGTGCATGATTTGTTGTGTTTACTTGATTAATCTTACTTGTATACGTGAACATAACCTGATGAGGCGAGTGTGTACTTTATCGCACTCATTCTCCTTTATTTGACTTATACGTGTATTATACGTGAACATGACTTGTATGTCGATCGGAATGAATCTCATCGGCTATTATACGTGTACTCGTGGGGGACGCCCAAATCTCATTGGTCAATCTTGCGACTCGAGCCGGCATGGGCTTGGTCGAGAAGCTTGATGAACCATGAGAATATTACAAAACAAAACTTAATCTTTTGAGATCTTGTTCGGCATATTCGTGGAGTATCGCCCTTTTCGTGCATGTTCTTAAAAACAAAACTTGATCTTTTAAGATCTTGTTCGACATACTCGTGTAGTATCGCCCTTTTCGTGCGTGTTTGGTTACGGATCCGAGAAGGTGGAATGGTGGATGAAGGAAGTAGTAAGTGAAGTTTCTACGGACTTAATACCTACCCGGATGACGGAGTGTCATCACAAGAGGGTATCGGATTGAGCCTTGGCGAAGCAAGTGGAAATTAGCTCTTGAGAGTTCCCGTATCCTTAACAAGTGTGTTATATTATAAATTGTGAATTACTTGAACTTTCTGGCTTTAATTCTTGTACATATGTTATTGTTACTTGTTACTTGAACTATGTGTTCGCATGTTTTGTTTTGTTTTGTTTTTCTTGGCCTCACGAGCATCTGCTCACCCCATTAGATTTGTTTTCCTTAACAGGAGCTGAAATGGAAGGAATTATGGAAAAGCCTACTTGATGGC